>ML400281.1:45056-84132 GCA_005239525.1 Nicotiana knightiana | reverse complement strand
TCTTCCATCTTAGGCCAATAGTATCCGGCTCTGATTAGTGTTTTCACTAAGGATCTAGCCCCTGAGTGATTTCCACAGTGTCCTTCGTGGACTTATTTCATCACAAATTCCGTTTGGTTAGGTCCAAGGCATTTAGCTAGGGGTCCCCCGAACTGCGATAAAGTAAGTTGCGAATAAGGCAGTACCGTGCAGCTTTGCCGCGTAGTGCTTGAGACGCTTTCCTGTCTTCAGGTACGGTGTCATTCTGCAAAAAATTAAGAATTTCGTTTCTCCAGTCCCAAGTTAGGTTGTTGGAAGTTACCTCATTCCTGTCCTGGTCTATTATTGAATGAAATAGTTGAACGACAATTGTATTGCCTTTGTTAGTTACTTCCGTGACTGCTGCGAGGTTAGCTAATGCATCTGCCTCTGCATTTTCTTCTCTAGGTATTTGCACTACCTTCCATGTATTGAATTGTCTCACGAGCTCCCGTGCTCTTTCAAGATACTATTGCATTCTAGTCTCTCGAGCAATGTAAGTCCCATGTATCTGATTTACTACCAGTGGGGAATCGTTGTTGATCACAATTTGCTCGATTGAGAGCTCCCATGCAAGTTCAAGCCCTGCAATAACAACTTCGTACTCTGCTTCATTGTTAGTGATATGATAACACTTTATAGCTTGTCGTGTCTTTTCACCCGTGGGTGATATCAAGACTATGCCTAATCCAGTGCCTTTTATATTTGAAGAACCATCGGTGAACAAGGTCCACAGGCCTGGATTAACACCGTTAAAGAGTTGTAACTCTTTTTCTACTTCAGATACAATGCCATTACTAAACAACAAAATCAACTAGTATTTGAGACTTAAATGCAGTCCTAGGCTGATAAATTATCTCATGCTCACTTAATTCTATGGCCCATTTGGCTAATCTTCCTGACAATTTTTGTTTATGCAGAATATTTCTTAAAGGATATGAGGTCACAACAGTGATTGGGTGCCATTGAAAATAGGGTAGTAATTTTCTAGATGCCATAATTAAAGCTTTAAAGCTAACTTTTCCAGATGTGGATATCTAGTCTCATCATCTAGCAAAGTTTTACTTACATAATATATAGGTGATTGTTTACCTTTTTCTTCTCTTACCAATACTGCACTTATAGCAATTTCTGAGACAGCCAGGTAGATATACAATATTTCCCCTTCTTTTGGCTTTGAAAGCAGTGGTGGTTTCGATAGATAAATCTTCAGGTTCTTGAGGGCTTTCTGACATTCTTCAGTCCATTCGAACTGATTCTGTCGTTTTTTGAGAACTGAGAAGAATTTAAAAAAAATTTCGGAAGATCTAGAAACAAACCTCCCCAAAGCTGTTATTCTTCCTGTCAGTCTTTGAACCTCCTTTTTATTTGTTAAAACATCAGGTATTTCCTCTATGGCTTTAATTTGAGCGGGATTTACCTCTATTTCTCTGTTTGATACAAGGAAATCCAAAAATTTGCTTGATTGCACTCCAAAAGCGCATTTCTCTGGATTCAACTTCATATTATACCTGCATAAAATATCAAAAGCAGTAGATAGGTGCTGGAAATGGTCTTGTGCTTGTGTTGATTTTACCAACATGTCATCGATGTATACCTCCATCATTTTTCCCAGATGTTCCTGGAACATCTTGGTCACTAGCCTTTGATAGGTGGCTCCAACATTTTTTAGGCCAAAATGCATGACTTTATAACAAAAAGTTCCCCTATTCGTGATAAAGGAGGTTTTTCCTCGTCTAAAGGATCCATTTTAATCTGATTATAACTAGAATATGCATCTAGAAAGCTTAATAGTTCATGACCTGCCGTAGCATCAATCATTTGATCTATATGAGGAAATGGGAATGAATCTTTGGGGAATGCTTTGTGTAAATCAGTATAATCTACGCATACTCTCCACTTATCATTCTTTTTAGGTACTACCACGGTGTTTGCTAACCAGTTAGGGTACGTTACCTCTCGTATCGAACCAATCTTCAAGAGTTTCTGTACCTCTTCGTCGATCACTTGGTTCTTGAATAGTCCTTGCTTTCTTTTCTTCTGCTTAACAGGTACGAAGGATAGATCTTCATTTAGTTTATAAGTCATCACTTCTGGTGGGATGTCTGTCATATCTGAGTGGGACCACGTAAAACAGTCTGCATTAGCTTTTAAATAATCAATTAACTTACCTCTTCGAGTGGGGCTTAGCCTCGTGCCTATATACACTTTCTGCTAAGGTTTTTGTTTAGATAATGGAACAACTTCGAGCTCCTCCGTAGTTGTTTTGATGTGCTCATCTTTCTCCGGTTCATGAATAACGTCCGGTCTGGAATCCGCATCTGTGTGGTATAGCACACCTTCCGTGGTAACTTGACTCTTCTTCTCGTAAGTATTTTCTTTCGTGCCTATTTCAGCAATAATATCTTCCGTACCTATTTGGGTAGTAATATTTTTCATGTCTGTTTGGGCGGTGTTACCTGTTTGGGAGATTTCCTTATCTCGTAATTCTTCCACCTCTATTTTCTTGTTGTCGTGTACCACAAAATTTATATTTTTTGTGGTCTGCTGATCTCCTTTGATTTGTTGAATCCCCCATTCAGAGGGAAATTTAATTACATGATGCAACATGGAGAGTATCGTTTTCATGTCGAGGATCCATGGCCTTCCAATGATCACGTTATAAGCCATGTGAGTATCGATGACTTGGCACCTAGATCTTTTGATCACCCCCTTAGCATAAGTGTTAAGCTCAATTTCTCCTTTTGTTATAACCGTAGAGTTATCCAACCCGGATATGGCTCGTGCTTTTAGGATTATTTGATTCCCCAGTAGCATTTCTTCCACGACTCTTAGCAAAATGATATTGACTGAACTGCCTGGATAAATCAACACTCTTTTCACGTTAGTGTCATGAATAAGTAGAGATATTACCAGAGCATCATTATGCGGAAGCATTAATCCGCTGCTATCAGCATCCGTTTCCCATGTGTAATTGTGAACTTTGTGGTTGTTTTGCAAATCCCTCAGTTTACTTCTTCACCCCCGTGTATTACGTTAACGGTTCGTTTTGGAGAAGGAGGCTTTGGGGGCTCCTGCTTGTTCCTCATATATGCCTGTTTACCTTTATCACTAAATAATTCTGTTAAATATCCCTGTTTTAACAAATTTTCTACTTCACCTTGTAAAAATCTGCAATCCGCAGTTTTTTGCCCATGATCGTTGTGAAATTAACACCAGTGATCTGGGTTTCTTCTATTTGGATTTGACCGCATCTCTTTGGGCCACTTAACCTTGTCTCACATGTTCTTCAATATTGAGACAAGTTCATTAGTACTTACATTAAAGGTATGATCCCAAATTTGAGTACTACCTCCAGGTCGTTCATCTCGATCTTTTCTGGATCTAGACGAGGATGAGATTACATCTCTTCCTTGTAGTCTATAGTCTGACCTAGTGTTTTCGAACTTGGGGCGGATATTGCGTCCCCAACGTCCTAAGTAAGGATCGTACTTGTTTTTACCTGATCTTTTATATGATTCAGGACGTCTGGATCTGGAATGATCTTCGTCTCTCGAACGAGCAATGATATCTTCTTCTATTCTGATTTTAGTGATGTACCTGTTATATACATCGTTCCATGTTGTGGCGGGGAATTCTCTTAGATTCTACTTAAGTTGCATGGTGGCTTCTGAACTTTTATCGTTCAAGTTGCTTGCAAATGCCATGGCTGCCCAATTATCAGGCACCCTGGGTAACTGCATTCTTTCTCGTTGAAACCTGTCTACAAACTCACGGAGTAGTTCCGTGTCTCCTTGTTTTATTTTGAATATGTCTTCCATTCTTTTCTCAACTTTTTGTGCACCAGAGTGTGCTTTTATAAATGAATCTGCAAGCTCAGCAAAAGAGTCAATAGAATTTTCAGGGAGAAGAGAATACCAGGTTAGGGCCCCTTTGGTAAGTGTTTCCCCAAATTTTTTGACAAGGACTGATTCAATCTCTTGTTTTGTTAAGTCGTTGCCTTTTACCCCAGTAGTGAAAGCAGTCACATGGTCACGTGGGTCAGTTGTTCCATCATATTTGGGAACGTCAGGCATTTTAAACTTCTTGGGTATAGGCAAGGGTGCCGCACTTGGCTTCCAAGGTTGTTGAGAATACCTATCAACATCAATGCCTTTGATGATAGGTGGTACTCCAGGAATTTGTTCGATGCGATCGTTCTGCTCCTTCATCTGTTTCTGCATGGTTAGCAGTAAATTTTGTAATTCTGAGTTATTAGATATACCTGGTCTAGTTTCGAGAGATTCATTAAGAGTATCTCCTCTTCCTGAGTTTGCCAACCCGGATTGAGGATTTTCCATGGTGATGGTGTTATTGAGGGGTGGCGTTGGCGGTGTAGCCAACGCTGCTGGTAATCCTCTCGCAAATTCTTGCAAAGCTTGGCTCACATACTCTACAATCATTTGCTTTACATGATCTTGTTCCACAGTTTGATCATTATTACCATGATTGTTATTGGATCTTTCTGGGGATTGTTCCCTCGAACCACGTGGGGTTCCTGAAGGTGATGGAACTGGGGTTCCATTTCTCTGCTGGTTGTTGTCGTTGGGGTTTGACATAATTCAAAGGATATCACTTGGAAAGTAAACAAAGATTATCAGATTCCCGGTAACGGAACCAATTTGTTTAACCAAAGAATTAGACCCTTTGACTAAAGCTTATTTCTAAGATGAATACGGGTTACTGATAATCAAGATAATGGGAAAAATGAATAATAGACAATATTACATAAATAAAAGATCGAAGTTGATTGTATTCGAGAATCAGATGCCTTTACAACCTGTATTCCCCTCCCTTATATAGGAGATTCTTATAACGTACGACTCCTGCTATGGTTACTCACTAATGACTAATTATGACATTAATGAGGCGTTACAAAGGATAACGGTAATAGGAGTTCAGTTACATAACGTTCGAGTAATCAATTGTGGGTCCTTGAATCTGCCCGTAGCTTTGTCTAGATTCATTCTGACCGTGCCTCTCTCCCGTTTTGATCGAGTTGAATTTTTCGTGGCTGATAAGTTCGTGGGTTTACTTAACCGTGCCTCTTTGTACAGTACCTCTTCAAAGAGTTACGTCCAGCTGTCGTGTTTTCCTGTGTCCACGTGACTGACTGAGTTGTCAAAAGCTGGCTTACGTGTGAAACTCTTTTAGACCAATACACTTTCTTTAAAAATAAAGATTTCAACGATATTGTATGAAGATAATGTTGCTTGCATAACTCAATTAAGAGGATATATCAAAGGAGACAGAACAAAACACATCTCACCAAAGTTCTTTTTCATGCATGATCTTCAACAAAATGGTGAGATAGATGTTCAACAAATCCGTTCAAGTGATAATCTTGCAGATTTATTCACTAAGGCATTACTAGCATCAATATTTAAGAAGATGAGACATAAGATTGGAATGCATCGTTGCCGAGATATCAAATAAAGTTTTTATCAGGGGGAGTATAGTACGCGTTTTACTCTTTTTCCCTTAACCAAAGTTTTGTCCCAAGTGGATTTTCCTGGTAAGGTTTTTAATGAGGAAGCACTCAATGCGTACTACAAGATGTGTGTACTCTTTTTCCTTCACTGGACTTTTTTCCACTGTATTTTTTCTAGTAAGGTTTTAACGAGGCACATTATCTTTTAGATGGACATCGAAGGGGGGGGGGAGGGGTTATGAATATGTTAAAGTGGATGTCCATTGAATACTCCTAGACATTCCTAACCATTTGAGTTCATGTACTTAGTTAATTCATCTCTTAATATTTGTAACCTTTTAGGTGTATTCCCGTAACCTTTCATTTATTTTATATCCTATAAATAGGGTGTTCTTTATCCTATGAAGTACACACATGAAACACATTTGAATAACATAATTTTTACATTCTCCTCCTATACATTGTCTTTATTGCTATATTGTTCTATTTTGCCCTCATTTCTTAACAAATAGAATAAATTCAGTGATAATTAAAATATTTTTTGTATGTCACAACATGAATTTGCAGACCTGTGTCTATCTTGTGTTTTTCGCATTTATAAGACAATGCTAAATAAATCTCATGTTCCAAGTCCTTTCTATCGTTATTTACTCTGGAATATTAATGTTAAGTGATGTTTTTGGTATAATAATTAAGAGGTTAAAACAAAAGCTAAAACAAACAAGCAAATATATCCATTTCGATTTTAAAAATTATGTTTAAAAAAGTTAGGAAAGATAGTATTTTATTACTAATAAAAAAAAATTAAAGGACAGTGACTAATTATTTATTCTGAATATAAAACTCGTTATCTCGTTGCACTAAAAAATAGTAGAATCACTCATTCTTAACATATAATTGTTGACATCCAAGTGAACAACATGTCATACAAAAATACGACTACAAAGATTGGAAGCTATTTTACTCAAGTAATATTGAACATTCATATTTATTTAACAATTCAATTACTTTAACATCTTTTTATTTGTACGTAGTACGTATAATACATATTATTCAAGTAGATGAGCGGTAGCACTATAATAATCAAGCACTAAATAAAAAATGATTTTTTCTGTTCTTCCACTAACTATTTCACATTGTCGTTTAGTAATATTTTATTTTTTGTAACAAGGGAAAAATTGATTGTCCTGAAAAAAGAAAAACAAATATAAACGGAAAAACTCCGAGGCTTGGTAATCTTGCTTCTACATTTCGTTTTCAAAATCATTTTCGAATTAAATATCTCGATTATTGTGCTCCAATATTTTTGCCTTAGGTGAATATATTGCTGACAACTGTATCTTTTTCTACCAGTAAAACTAACAGAAAAGATAAACAAAGATAATGCTCTCTATGAAACAACCAAATATATTACGACAGTAGTAACAAGAGATACATGATTTATTTAATAAAACAAAATAGTACTTGTAGTATTTCTCATTACCATACACGTACTCACGAAACATTTTTCTTTATTAAAAAAAAGAAAAGTTGAGAAAACCCTTTTTCGAGGCATGCAATATTTCGTTCACAATCATATAATTGTGGATTATAAAGATAGATATTTTTAATACCAATTAAGATTTAAAAATACTAATAAATCACATAATATTCTAGACATCTTTATCTCTTTTTTGAAATTCAAAAATAATAAATATTCTCATAAAAAATTTCTGAAGTAAGTTATTTATCTTATTTTGTTATTTTTAATCAAAGATTTCTTATATAGATAGAATGATCCTCACAAATTGTGAATACTAATTTGTTAAGAAATAATGGGATTGAGGATATGACGTTATCATTCGTTAAAATGAAATATTTGCAAAACTGGCATCATTATTTGTATCGATTAAAAAAATTATTGGTATTCTTAAAATAATACACTTTGCAGGGTCGTATATTCTTCGTCCTGATGACCGTTCTTGGTCAATAGCCATTGCGATTAATCTTTAGCCATCGAAGTCGACTCAACGACCTTATAGTCGCCACTGAAGATTTTCCGTTGAGATATTTTAAATTTCTGCAGCAATTTAGGTCGCCACAAAATCCCCACCTTTCTTGTAATGCGTCTCTGTAGACTAGTTATATTTAGAAGGTTAGCTAATAGAATCTACTTAATTTAATCAAATTTGTGTATATATTATGCGTTTATTATTATATAATATAACAAAAGTCTATTCGAAAGCATACGCATATTTAAGGTGTCAATTTTATCTATCAAATATCCCCTCTGAGAATATGACAAAACCATCAGATAAGGCTCATATTCTACTTTATTGTTCCTTTTCTTTTACTTATTATTAATTATATTTTCATAGATTGTGACATTATCTCAACAAATTCATTTAAACAAGTCATTAAGGATTAATTAGTGTTGAAAGTACAAGTCACTATAGATTAGTTAGTGTTGAAAGCATCTCAGGAGCATCGGATTTGAAATATTGTTTATTGAGTTTGTTTTATTTGTTTAATAAATGGATTGGATTGGGTTACTTTTAAAATCCAATTATTTGATTTTGATAAGGCAAGAAGCTTATAAATAGGCTGCATGAGCGAACTCAAAGGATTAAGGATTATCGAAAAGGCCTTTAAATAATAAATTTAATTTATAGTCTTTCTCTTTATTGTGACCAAATGTTTTTATTTCTTTTCCTATTTACTCAACAAGAATTAATGGAATTGGACCTGAAATAAAGTCGACCAGATTCGTTATTGATTAAATATGTGTAGAAACATAAAAATAAAAGAATTAATTATCAACCTAGAAGCTTTAGGGTTTGGTACATGGCAACCAAGAAGTAATAATACTAAAACATGACAATTGATTCGTCTAATTAATACTAGTACTAATCATCTTCAGAAGGAGATTAAAAGTAGAGGTGTACAAATGAAATCGACAAACCGCACCAACTCGTTAATCCGAATCAAACCGAGAAAAAAACCTGACTATGATTTGGTTTGATTTGATTGTTGTTGGAAGAAAAAACCCTGGTTTGGTTTGGTTTTAACTAGAAAAAGTCAAACCGAAATCAAACCAACCCGACATTATATATATAAAAGTTTTAAACATGTTTAATACATAAAAATATTTATTATAGTGTAGTTTATAAATATTTCTTAAACTTTTTCATAATTTTAACATATTATTTCAAGCTTGGACTTATAATTTTTGGATGCTCCAATAAGTTTTGTAGTCCATAAATGATAGTAACTCAAATAAATCCTAAACAAAAATCAAATCAATACTAATGCTAATAAAAAGATATTCACTTCAATAGTACTATGAATGAAAATAGTATTGGATATCTACTTTTTTTAGTTTTTCCATGATTTAGATAAAATGCACAACTTATTATTCTTTTAGTGTTTGGTCATAATAATACTTATTAGTCATACTTATTTTAGCAATTTAGTAATTTTAAATTATGTTTGTTTTCATTATGGCTTATTAATAATATTTATTTTATGCGATTTTATTATCTTTCTTGTTGAATATTTCAGTACAATGTCATGACTCATCTCATATTTATGTTATTTTATTGAAAAACACCTTATATAATTCTGTCTTACTATGATTAAAGAAATATTTGGAGCACAAATTCTACATTTTGTGGTATAAAGACTTTATGCAAAAAAAAAACGAAAAACCCGAGATTAAAAATCTGACTTTTATTAGTTTGATTTGGTCTTTAGATTTAATAACCCGACAAAATTGGTTCGATTTGATAATTAAAAAATCCGAACTAATTAGTCTGACCTATGTACACCCCTAGACCCTAATTAAAAGCATGAGTCATGATCTGTTTATTTAATTGAAATGGAACCCCACGTAGTTAATTAATAATGATATTTATCAACTTAATTCCTTCATCCAAACATATCAACTTCAGCTTAACAGGAGTACCTAACCCAAATTAAACTGTATGGAAACGAGTATCAATTTGGGTTCGTTTTGATACAAACTTCAGCTCAATTTGGGTCAACCACTTGTCTTTAACATCACACGGAGGCGGAGCCAGGATTTCAAGCTTATGGGTTCATAATTCTAATCGTTTTAAGTTACTGGGTTTTAAATTAATAATTCCATGAATTTTTTAAGACAAATACAAGGTTCGAACCAAAGTTACTGAGTTCGACCGAACCCACCAGCTATACTCTAGCTCCGCCCCTGACATCACACTACGTATTTGATACATTTGTATCAACTTCTGTAAATCACACTAGTACCTATTGAAACGAACACTTATGTAATTTGATACAAACGTTAACACAACCAGGGGCGGACAAACAGTACAGAAGCGTTCGTTTGGAAATTTTACTAAGCATATGTAATTATACTGTATCGAGACGAGTAATAAATATAAAATGACATCACTTGGCATGTATTCTCGTCTGGTATGTTGGTTAGTTTTCTGATTTTGCTTTAAGAGGTCGTAGGTTCGAAATTGAGCAAGAACATATTTTTGGCAAATATTTGAAGAGCCTCTTGTTAAAAATTGTGGTCAAGTAGAATTGAACTCAAAATCTCTTCTAACTAACGGTTAACATTCCACAATACTAATGCACTAAGACTATAAATCGTTTAGAAATATAATAATTAACCTTATTTATTTTACACTCTTATGTAAATATCGACATCGCTTACAAAAACTCATGCGTACGCTCTTGAACACATCACATTAAACAAAATTGTGAGTAGCGTATCTAAGGGCAGGAGTATGGTTCACGTGAGCTCACATGTCTATATTGTTATTTTTTCTGTCTTTCTAGAATTGAGTCTGAAGTTTCAAATCTCATGTTATTGTGTTTTTATTTCTTCTTCTAGAGTTAGGTCCATCCATGGGGATATTGTAATATATAATTAATGGGTTTAACAGATCCAAATATTTCAGATCTGTTTTGAGTTTAAACTTTAGTCTTGTCACTTGTGATTTGTAAATTATGATTCCTTTTCATTATACATTTTATTATTATTATTAACATAGTCATTAGAGTCCGGAACATAGTACTAGCATAAAAGTGTTAGTTTTTATTTCAATACATATTTTTTGGTCAATTCCTTATTTTTGTATAATTAGAGATAAGCACAGTGCCGGCTGAAGAATAAGGCAAGTAAAGCAAGAGTTTTAGGCCCCAAAAACTTTAGGGGCCCCATTTTACACTAGTAGTAGATTTATGAAATTAAATTTTTAAAAATTTGAAAAAATTGAAGTAAAACAGGTACAATTTTTTAATAAACTAAGAAAATCAAACTTTAAAATTTTGACGTATGAAAATATTTTTGGTTTTCTATAGGTAAAAGCGAATTTGATATAACGAGATGACGAGAATTTGGAAAGACATTCCCTTAACCACGAAAGATATTGATGGTTTAGACTTATTTTTTGAATTAAAAGTATTAAAGAAAGATAACACAAGTAAAAGATAATATTTGATCAGATAAAAATGCTTTTTTTTTTTAAATACTTATATTGCTTATAGAATAATATTAACTGTAAAAAAGTAAAATAAATAATAAAAAATTTTAAAAAAAAAATTAAGGCCACTTATCAAGATTTGGCTTTAGACCACCAATTTTGTTGAGCCGCCTCGTGATTCTGCAATGAGCGAGTCATCCAACGTTAGATATAATTCTGAATTTTATGTAGAGTATTAACAATTGGGGCGAAAGTTAGAGAATAGTAGTCTAGTTTTGTTGTTATTTGGAAGGAATTAAAAAATTAATTTTATGTATATAGTTGTTTATCCCAAGCTAACATATAGGATCAACTCAGGCAATTAGAATCTTCCACATAAAGAAAAATCACATGAAAAAGAAAAGAAGAAACTTCAGGGTAGGATATGCACGTTGCCAACTTGGTACGAAATTATGGTAAACAAATCTTGATTTTATTGTGATTAAATAAGATATTAATTAAAGGAAATATATATGTTAAATACGTCGTAGTGTGATGTTAAATAAACATATCAGAAAATGATGTCCAACTATTCAAGATAAGGTCCAACACATGAAGACCATGTGGATTCCATTCATTATAGAATAATATAAAGTAATTTCTATTACATACGCATAATAATTACGTATTTAGCATGATCATAACTCGTGATTCACACCTCAATCAAATTCAGAAAAAGAATTTTACCAATTCAGAAATGCATAACAACATACATAAATGGTTAAATTTACGTAATTTTCGTTTTATTTTCTAAACGCTAATAGGGTGTTTAAGCTTCCGGCATAATTGATTATCACAAAATATTTTAGATACAGCAAACATTATGCTTATAGATTTGTTATTAACTTTAGAAACCTCAATCAATTAGGTGAACCTCATGGCATAGTGTAACAATACATGTAAAGCATTCATACGGCAGAAAAGAGTATTAATATGGCAAATGTTGAGATAGATCAACCACATATTAATATGACATGATATTATTTATTTTATGCCAAATTATACGAAACGGCCTCACATCTAAGAGTATATTGCACTTTTTATGTAACTCCCAACCATCACCCCTTGAACATATATATAGTTTTATACGGCCCGTCAACAAGAACCTACATTGACAATTCACAACAATTGACCTATCAGCAAACCCTCTAATTAAACATCAAACGTTTACCCTTTGAACTAAGTTTCACATAGAAATTCAAAATAGTAAAATTTATAAGTGGTAATTGAAAAATAATCACAGTTTCAAAAGTAATAAAAAGTTCTCCACTTTTCAGTTAAAAATTCTGAACGTAAATACTGTTCAAAATCTGGAAATATTATAACATAATATACTGGAGTTCGAGTTTTTTACATGTGAATTTCCAGCATAATATACTGATCCAACATAATATGATGGAAGTTCATACACATGTGCTCCAATCTCCAGTATAATATGTTGGAACTTTCCGTGTGCTAGAGATCCAGCATGATATGCTGGAAGTTCATACATAAGTGCACCAATCTCCAATACATTATGCTGGAACGTACCGTGTTGCAACGAAATAATGGTTATTTTTCAATGATTTTACAAACGCTGGCTATTTTTCAATTACCAATCCGAAAACTGGTTAGTCCGTGCTATTTTTACTGCATCAATTGATCTATAATAAGCGGGACATTTGCATCTATACCCGCTTTTTGTGTCACGTTTTAACTTGTGCCCGCTTTGTAAAAAAAGATTGCAAGTGTACCCGCTTTTTCGCATAACTTCAGGCTGAAGTAGCAAGTGTGCTGAAATTTTTATTTTTTTAACTGGCGAACTTCAGCTCTAGAGTTGAAGTTTTTGTTTTGTAACTGGCGAAATTCAGCTCTAAGTTATTTAGTTCATTTGTAAAAACTTCAGCACTATATAAGCTGAAGTTTTTGAAAAAGCTTTCTAACATACTAACTTACGTAAATTATAATTTGTTTTTAAATAATCCGATAAACATATTTATGGCAATCATCCCATGAACTGAAGTTCCATAGCAGCACCAACAACAAGAAGAAGAAGAAGAAGAAGAAGAAGAAAACGAAAGAGGAGAAGGATGAGGAGAAAGGGGGCTCAAGTTATATAAAAAATGAGTACAAGTTAAGATTTTTTAAAAATAGGCATAAGTTAAATTTACATAATAAGCCCATCAAAGTAAGTTCTTATGGCCCATAAAACACTTAAAAAGATATAAAAAAAAACTTTGATTTTATATATATTTTATACTTAGTTCACTTTAAAAACAAGTGCAAAATTTGCTATGTATTTACCCATTTTTAGGGTAATGAGTTAAACTTATGCGTATAGAAGCGTTATAACCCATATAAATACATACACGCTTTGCGTTTGAGCATTCTAGTATTTACTGTTACAGCTAATAACACACCCACCCAAGCAATTTCTATCACTTCTCAAATCTCTACGCGTGTATCCCCATTTCTCTCCCCCCCTATATATAACCCACTCTCTTCTACTCTTTCTTTCTCTCCTTTCATCTCCGGCATCTTCTAAAGCAAAACACTTTCCACATGCTTTTATCGCCATTTCAAGAATCCTTTTAAGATAACCCAAGCTACATAACGTAAAAAGATCACAACTTTTTTTTTTCTTTTGTCTTTTCTATTTGGGTTTTCGGGTTCAAAGATCTTTACTTTTTCTGTTTCTGTGATTAAAGATTGTTACAAGCTTTTCAATTTTTGATTCTGGTATTAAAGATTTAAAACTTTTTAAAAAATCTTTTTTGATTATTTTGGATAAAATTGCTTTCTTGAATTGGTTGGTGTAGTAATAAGGAGAGTGAGATTTGTGGGTTAAGGGGAATGAGGATGAAGGGTGAAATAGTTGGGTACAAGAGGGAAGTGGAAGAGGAGGAAGAAATTAACACAGAGGAAGAAAATCATACAGAAATGGTAGGTGGTGGGTTAGTACAGTCTAAGAAAACTATAGTGGTGGGTTATGCTCTTACTTCCAAGAAAACTAAGAGCTTTTTGCAGCCTAAGCTTGAATGTCTTGCTAGGTAATCTTTTTCTTCTTTTTTCTGTTGATTCATTTTCATAGATATTTGAGCTTCTTGAATTTAGAACAGTAGTAGATTATTGGAATAAGAATATTCCATTTTTTACTTTGTGTGGCCAACATAGCTGGAGAACATTCTGAAGGGGCTCTGTAACCTCTGACAGACAGATATTTTTGGTGCTAGTATATGTGAATTTTAAATTCTTGAAAATATTACTAATTGATTTGCTGGTCGCTTTCTATGAAATGACCCTTATAACTAATGCTGTGTTAATTAGTCATAGTGGACTTGGTGAAAATTTCAATTGATTGTAAGTGTCTTGCTGTTCAGGTTTTATTTATTCTCCCTCTTTTCCATACAGCACATTTACTATTTGGGGTTAAACATCTTTTTCTATGACTGCTGTTTATCAACACTTGTTAACCTTTTTTAACTACGAAAATTTGTGATTTGCAGTAATTTTAAATTAAGGAATTGATATACAAAAATAGAAAGAAAATTAGATGCACTGATGCTCACACTCCGAGCTCCATTCTTCTAGGAGCAGAGGGATTATTTCCTTCCCTTTTTTCGGGGGTGGGGGGTGGGTGGGAGGAATTGAACCTCCCAGTCTATTTTTCCTAATCTTGATGATGGTATTTCTTCAGATTCTGGCACCCCAAAGACTGCTGATCTAGGCATGACAATGGTGTGGGCAAGGTGGTTTTGGGGTGTCGAAGCTTTACTCCCATCACTGCCTGCGTCACCTGCCCGCGTTTTTATTTACCTTCTATTGTTCCGTTCTATTTCAAACTGAATGTTATTTTCATTCATCTGTTTCCGTCGTTTCCGATTCTTGCCCCGCCAATTTTCATGTAAACTGTTGTATATGGACCAAAATCCTACAAAAAGAGGATGAAGTTAGGCATGTGAGAGAACACATTTCGCACCATAGTTCTGGCAACATCAGAACTGACACCCTTTTTTGGCTTAATGACTAGGTAGAAGCTGGAATTGTATTACCTAGTGCTTCAAACAAAATTTCGTTTGCATGTGACCTCCTCTAAGTATGAGGTGGACTAGCTGGTTGATTAGCTCATTCATTCTTTTCTCTGTTGGGTTCTTGAAGATTCTGCCTTCAGGAACATGGAACTAAATGAGAGTAGAGAGATAAGAGAGACATGGGTAAGAACAGATTCACAGAGGTCTGAAAACCTAAAACTAACATGTTCATTTGTGCCATTTTTCTAAAAAGGAAAATATAGCCGGCAGTATCTTTGCTAAGTGTCTCGCCAATCCTTCCCCGCTTAAGCTTTCTTTGCCTGGTCCCGCCTCACTAGCCATTCATTCATGTGATTATCAAATAGTGCTCTTTAATGCAGTCTTGTGCAAGTAATTTACATACTTTGGATTGTGAATGCTCTATGATGGCTGCTGTTGAACTACCCCTATTATATTCTGCTTTCTGAAATGTAAAGTTGGTCATTTAACTACATTTACAAATGTCTCCGAGAACCAGAACTGAAATTAAACTTAAAACTGATGAATGGTGATCCCACTCACTTTTCCACCATTCCATTACCTGGATTTCGCTTCAACTAATTTTCTACACAAACTTCTTTTGCTCAAGTCTTACGCTAATGTCCACGTAGATTCAAAAAGCAATTGCAACCTGGTGGCTAACCGTGCTCATAAATTATGTAGGGCTAAGGGAATATTATTTGTTGCTATTGATCAGAGCAAACCCCTTTCAGATCAAGGCCCTTTTGACATTGTGCTCCATAAGGCAAGTATTCTACCTTTTTTAGTTCCTCAGTGTACTTCTCCTTCTTATTTGAATGTATATGCTTTGTGTTTTGATTCTATTCACATCATCAAATATCTTTTCCAAAACATCTCACTTTCTTGCGTGTATATGCTTGTATAGCTAAGCGTTATAGCTTCTCCCCTGAGAATGTCGCTAGAATATGTCACCGTCTGTCTTTTCTGACATTCTCGTGCTCTGTATTTCTTGCAGTTATCAGGAAGCAAGTGGCGGCGTATTCTTGAGGTTGGTTCATTTGAAAGCTTTCTTTTTGTGTGTGTTATTCACAGAATCCTGTAAGAAACAGTTGACATGCATGTTTGGACAAATCTGTAATAATTATAGGCTACAAAATATGCAATTATGTGGACTGGACATGCATTGGCAGTGGTTGGTGAGACGAGCTGTCTTTTTGCTTAAACTTGTTCCATCTGACATAACTTGCAGACTGCTATCTCTTCCCTCGGTCATGAATCGTGGACAGTGAAAATATGTCTCCTTCGTGGACAGATTAGCTGATTGCAGATAGGATTCCTGGTTTCCATAAATGGATTCTGTTTTTCCAGGCTCATCACCAATCCTTATATCAGCTTAAGAGGAGAGCACTAACCTAATCAATGTTTTATAATCTTCGGTATTTTTCCTTTTAGGTGCTGCTTTGATGTTCCCCAACTTGCTTGGGATCATTGTTGTTGTTGTTGTTTGATGTTTTCTTATCTGACTTGCTTGTTGGTTACTTGACCATGCCGGATCATGAAATTTTGAGTCTTTTTTTAGAAGAATGACCGTTGAGTGCAGCTGTGAGAATAATTGTCTCAACTCTTAATACACTTATGTTGGTCATTATTCTCTTATGGTGAAATGGTAAATTTAATCTACTTGAACTGAAAGTCACAACTCAATCGGACTGTTTGTTGCTGCTATATTTCCACTGTTATCTCATACTAGTTTTGTCATAGTTTAAAAAGGCGAATGCAGTATGTGCTCCGATCACCTTATTTACATCCTGGGGTTTAACTGCTGTTTGCTTCTGTAGAGCCATCTAGTTTTATCAACCGAGTATATATTGGAGAACCATTATTATTTTCCTCCTTACCTCTTTCTTTGCTTTATATGAAGGAATATAGGCTAACACATCCAGATGTCACAGTCCTCGACCCTCCGGATGCAATACAGCATGTATACAATCGCCAATACATGCTTGAAGATGTTGCAGACCTGAACTTGTCGGACAGCTACGGTAATTTTTCCTGTCTTGTTATGATCATTTGATAATTATTACTGCTTAGGTTACATGCAATTGTGGCCATTGATGATTTCTTTGTTAGCTTGAAGAAGTGGGGACGGCCAATGTCTGGCTGCTGTGTCTGGAGGGTTCGAGGGTGGGTTTACCATATAACCAGAAAAAAGAAGGATTAACTTGTTTTTGATTGCTTGACAGGGAAAGTTGGTGTTCCAAGGCAACTGGTTATTGAGAAAGATTCTTCATCTATTTCAGATGCAGTGAGTAAAGCTGGTCTGAGACTTCCTCTTGGTATGTCTTCTTTTCCTCTTCTCCTTTAATCAACTGATCTTTGGGCAGTTGCCACATTTTAAACTCTAAAGGTAGGTGTAGGCATCAAAATTGAAGCTGTGTAACTTACTGGGGACAAGCATTCGAATACTTAGAACAAGATGTCTTCCAAACTTGAGCAATATTTAGGCAAAGTGATCCATTCACACAATTTTCCTGAATTGAGCTGCTTTTATCTTCTCAGTTGCAAAGCCTTTGGCTGCTAAGTCCCATGAGTTGTCGCTAGCCTATGATAGGTTCTCTCTTCAGATGCTTGAACCCCCACTTGTCCTACAGGAATTTATCAACCATGGTACGTATATTAGTTGAAATATTGAACTTGTTTCTTCAATGTGCAGTTGTTTTATGAGTCATCTAGTTGCTGATTATGTATTTTTTATTCTTGTGTTTGTAGGAGGAATTCTGTTTAAGGTATACATTGTCGGGGAAGCAATTAAGGTTGTTAGACGATTCAGTTTACCTGATGTTAGCAAACGTGAGCTGTCAAAAAACCCTGGGGTTTTTCGATTCCCAAGAGTTTCTTGTGCTGCTGCATCTGCTGAAGAAGCAGATTTAGACCCTTGTGTTGGGGGTGAGCCATCTTTTCCCTTAGCTACTCTCTGTTTCTAGGTACATCGAATACATCATAGTTGCTTTAGATATGTAGATGCACTGTTATGGCATACACCAAAGAATAAGATGAATAATAAGTTGTTTTTTATATTTCTTTTTTTATTTAGTCATTTGAAGAGTAGGACTTCCCTAATTCTCAAGGCGTATATTGTTGAGAATTCTCTAGGACCATGACCTCCTAAAAACTTTGGGATCATGGGGTCACAGGAATTAAATTTGGAAGGAGTTCCTTTAACTATGATTTTGAACCTTTAGTGACAAGCTTTTTACCTTTTTGCACTTTCTTCGCTCCAATAAAGTAGACATTTTTTCTAATTTATTCATCAGAAAATCTGTCCCTTACTCCTTGAAATGGAAATGCTCTTGCTTCAACATTTCAGATTATTGTTTTAAACACTTATTTAACAAACACAATACAGTAATGCTTTTTAATATTTTATTCTTGAACCCTGCAATTTAGAGTAGGTTTGATTAACTGGGATGTAGAGAGCATTTGCTGGTTAATAACCTTCCTCTGTCAGTTCTTAGAAGTGCTTAGATGAATTACACTGCGACGATGTTGTATTATAAGGAAGAAGGGAATGCTTATGAAGGAAGGTATTCAGTCATGATGATGCTCTGGTATATAATTCTGTTTGAAGTCGTTAGCAGATAGAGCACTCAATCTCTTAGTCCGAAGTTTAGAAGCTAAAGATAGATAGCTCTGTTACATACTGTATTTACTTCACTTTAGTGAATCGGACCAGTGATTGCCATCTCATCTTGGTGAATAGTATACTCCTCGGCAAGATACGTGCTGTGGAGATAGCATTTAATTATGGAAATATAGCTGTAGGGACCTGAAGTAAATCATGGAAAGTGGTCATGATTATTTTCACTTTTTTTCCTTTGCAGAGCTTCCTCCACGGCCATTACTTGAGAGGCTTGCTAAGGAACTTCGTCGCAGACTGGTACGTTACTTTCTGTTTTCTCTTTCCATACTGATCTGTGTTGGAAATGATGCTTGGTGCTTGTTTTACAGTTTCTATATTCTTGTCTTCATGTTTTTTTTTCTGCTCTGTCACAAGGAAAAAATTCTATAATATTATTGCAATGTTTTGTGCAGGGTCTCCGGCTCTTCAACTTGGATATAATTAGGGAGCTTGGGACCAAAGACCGGTTTTACGTCATAGATATTAATTACTTTCCTGGTAAGCAAAGCCTTGTAAAGGGAATGACACTCTCTAACGTTAAAAGTAGTTAGATTGTCGAGAAAATTTTCACCTGAAAGTCATGACTGCAACATATTTATAATTTGCTGCAGGTTATGGGAAAATGCCAGAATACGAACACATATTTACTGATTTTCTCCTCAGCCTGGTGAAGCAGAAATAATGAGGAATCGAGAAATCCATTTCTGGTTAACTATTATTTGCAGTGAAAATATCAGAAGGAATTTATCCACCCGGCAGTACATGGAGGATAGAACTGATTACTGTGCAACTCCTAAAAGCTGGTAGGAGACTCGGTGGTGAAGTGTCTAGCATGAATGCTGGATGAAGGTTGCTCTTTGGAAACTCGCTCGTTGTACACAAATCCAATTGCTGACCTTGGGATTCAGCTTAGTTTCTGCTATCTTTTTTTTGCTTTTGGGGGGCGTTAAGCAGTTCTATTCTTTCTTTTGGTTGAGGTGGAATATTGTAGGGATAGCCCTGCTGTGTCTGCATTCTCGGATGGGTGGTCTTTGATAGGAGCTGTGCCACCTTGTAAAAATGCCTTTTACGGTAGGAACATACATGTACATTCTTGACTTTTCTGTTCTACTCCCAACTCTTGGGAAAGTTTGGCTTTTTTGTGTTCTCTTGCGATGAATATGTTACAGCTTCTCTATCTCCACTAGATAGGGGGTAGTAAGGTCTGCGTTCTGGACATCACTACGTTGGATTACACTGAATTTGCTGCTGCTGCGATGAAAATGGTTCAGCAAAGGAGAGACTTCGAATCCAAGATGTAACCATACTTATATTAATGTTCAGATTATCAGGTTTAGAACCAGGGCAAGATGACCATGCGAACGCCTCCAACTCCTTAAATGCCGCAATGGAGTTTGCCTGCCTCTGCTCTTCTGAATAAGCAGGGTTTGTAGCACAAACATAATATGCCCAACACAAGAGTAGTTAAATGTGTTCTTGAAAACACTCTTGTAAGTTCTAACACGTATAAAACAAAAAGGTTATAGTCTGTGTTCTTGGCTAGTTTTGCCCATGCCACGTCACTAGGTTACTCCCATTTCCACTCACCAGTATGACAGGAAGAAGAGTATAGCAACGTATAATCAATTCTCCTACTTGTGATTTAGCTGATGCATTACAAAAATCAGAATATTTTCATGCTTTCTAAAATATTTTTGTGCAAAGAAAGTTAGGCTTAAAATCGAGTCATCTTACATCAATGGGAGTTTTAACCAGTTATAAACCAAACGAAGTTAACTAGCTGACTTTATAGCATAACATATTAATTTATTGAAAATGGAATTCCCTTGCTTAGGTCGAGTAAGCAACTACTAGGATATCTTTCAGCATTAGAATGGTAAAAAAAGGCAACCCGTGCGCAAGGTATTCCGGATCAGAGTGAAAATCGCACTCTGAGGAAGATAATCAGGGGCGAATTTAGAGGGGCGGAGTGGGCATAGTACCGACAAAAACTGGCCGAACCGAAAATTTCGATTTATTCGATCAGTTTGCGGTTTATTCAGTTTTCGGTTAAACCGAATTTTTTTACCAATATCTTTTTACTCTTAGTCCCTTACTTTGAAAGAGTATATAGCTTTTACCAATATGGCTATATATACTTCCCACGATATGAACATATAGCTTTTACTAGTTCAAGATTGTTAAGTGGTAATGGAGTAGTGTGTTTGCTGAGGTAGAGATTTAAAAGAGGGAGCAGCTACAAAGAGTGTGGCAAGTGGAGCTTCTTTTCTTCGGGATTTAATTGGGTATTAAGGTAAAAGATATGCAGAATAATGATTCGAGTATTCAAAGATTAAAGTAATGGTTTTACATATTAGTCTCAAATACATGAAACAAACAGAGTTTTAAGATAATTGTAGGGGGGGAAATAACTTAAGCATATTACTGCGAAATTATTTACTCAAGTAATCTATTTTTGTTTCGTACTATTTTTGCCATGACTTTAAATCGAAAAACCGAACCGAAAATTCGGTTTTGATTATAAAAATCGCAAACCGAAAACCGAATAAATCGAACCGAACCGACTTATGTCCACCCCTAGACGGAAGGGTGTTCACCCGAACCCCTTCGCTGGAAAATTATATTGTATATGTAAGGTAAAATTTATTTTTACCTCTATATATTATGTTTTGAATCCACTTGACACAACCCAAAAGCATAGCTTATCGGTTAAGGGGGTTCAATATCTTTGTGAGGTTTTAACTTTTTCCTTTTTTTTTGTACCCCTTGGCGGTAATGCTACCTCCGCCACTGGATATCATGTAATACAGACATTAGTGACTGCTTCCACAGCTCGAACCCGTGACTTATAGGTAACACAGATACAAATTTACTATATCATGTATGTTTTGTGTTAGCACAAGCTAAGACATTTTTTTTGAACATGTAAGCTAGTCACAATTTCACATAGACTACACTATAGTAATCGCACTTGTATAATTACTTCATTACGTCGAAAAGAAACTCGTAATTATGATAAATAGTTCTAATCACCTGCCAAAGCCTGAAAGACTAAAATTGAACAAGTAGTAACATTCAACGGGGAAGAGCAAAATAGTAAGTGAAAATTCTCAAGTATCAAATGGAAAATACCATTATTCAAAGCGCAAATGACAAATTAACAATTACAGAAAATTACTCGGTTTTGGGCTCCGAAGCTCCAGCAGAAGCGGGTTGACCCGATTCATCAGTAGCAAATGACCACTCAGGAGGTAAGGTAGGCAATGGAGGATAAACAGCGGGCCCACGTCGAATGTCCCAAGCTTGAGTCTTGCGTGGCCGCGTCTTCTTGTGGTGAGCTGTGGCCTTCTTCTGTGGCCTTGACGAACACTCAATTGCCAATCCTCCAACACTTTTCGGCGCCGCCGCCAACTTGGTGGCTCCGCCATAGAATCCGGTGGTTGAAACAGTTGAAGACCCCGGCAACACCGCCATTTTCAACCCGAATATCGCCGAGGCTGACATTTTTTCACTCCACAGGTTTTCTTCTTTTTTTTTCTGGTTCTGTTTGGAACCTTTGAAATTGGATTGCTTTCGTTATCTTCTGCTGATTTAACTTTTGCTGCCCGTACGCCGTCGTATTAGGAAATTGGGCCTATAAAGCCTCTGGGCCTAGAAGAGACTGGGTTGATCTTCATTTGTTTCAGGCCCAAATCAGTCTGAAGGATCTTCCCTTTCCTTGTAGCAAGTTGGCCAAGCTTATATTTCTCATAATAAACCGATTTTTTCATTCTTACATGCGTGTTATTGTAATTCTATTTAAAGATTTGTGAATTAATTACTACAATTTCAACTTTCAACTTATTAATAATAGCCTCAAAAGAATTAATGGAGTTGCATTCAAGTGGTTGAGAGTTGCGACTCCACCATATATCACTTAGGTGTAAGGTTTCAGTGGTACCAAAAGTCTTTCCTTCTAACTTTCGCTCATTAGTGGATTAAGCTTCACAATACAATTTAAAAATAAAAAATATAATTCCACGAAACAAAATCCTCAGAGAAAATATAATGAGGTAAAGGCAAAAATTATAGTGTACTATGGAGGAAAACGTAAACGCAGAAGCGTATTCAGGATTTTAAGAATATGAGTGCACCATAAACGTTAAAGACCCGAGCTTTCGAGAGGATGTCTGAGAGATGTATTTTTTGGTTTAGCAATTTCATAATTCAAAATAAAGACTAAAGAAAAAGAACGAAAAAAATGTAACCAATAAAAAGGGGGAAAAAAAGAAACAAAAATAGAGTGTTTAATTAGAAAGCATCATATTGGCATGAGGATTTAACCCTATTTGTTAATTAAAATATAATTTAAAAAGAAGAAAGTGTACAGGACCAAACTCCTAACTGAAAGGTCTCTTTACAAATGAACTATAATGATCACTTGAGCTTGAGTTCACCCGTGCTACTTTAAGTAGTTGAGCTGAAATTCATTGGTACTATATATGATTTACAGAGAGGAGGATGGATTCACGTGAATGTACCCCTCCCATGTGCACCCGCCTCTGCGTTAACGTCATCAAATAGGTACATTGGTAGATTAATTTAATTGGTATCGACATTAAAGGCTATTGCCTTAAGAAAAAGAAACTAAACTTATCCAATTTCAGTGTCGTATAAGTCAAGAGCTAAAGCAATCAAGTAGCAATTGTAGGAAAGCGGACTATCTTCGGGAAGCAATGCTCTCTTTCGCATAAATTTTTTGTTAAATAAAGTGATGATGCTCTTTATATGTCCGCCTAGCCACTATAAATGAATAATAGGTCAATAAAATAAATTGTTCTTTAAATTGGGTCCTTACCACGAAGCTAGGACAGCGATTGATTAGTACAAGAGCTGAAAATTTGTTGATGAGGAAAGGTCGTGAGAACATAAGTTTAGGAAAAGCCAAGGCAAAAGGAAAGAGGTCAAATGAATACAGCCTAATTAGTCGAATCCTTGAGAGTTATGGAGATAGATCATGGACACAACCAGTGTCGGATACACGTTGTGGCAAGCGGGTTTAACTGAACCCGCTTCACCAAAAATAATACAGTATATGTGTATAAATTCCGATTAAAACAACGTAAATTTTGTATAAATAATTTATTTGAACCCACTTGACAACTACTATTTTACGTCTAAAGTTTTGTACTTCTAAGATTGAACCTGCTTGCACAAAATCTTGGGTCCGCCACTGCACACAACTAGTCAACGGGTTCATGGGCGAAGCTACCTTTCTCCAAGACCACCCTTCGCCAGAAAATTATACTTCGTATAAAGTAAAATATCACTTGTTATTGATTAAAAATTGACTTTGAACACCCTTACATAGCCTAATACCAAAGGTTTGAACACCCTTATTGAATTTTTTGGCTTCGCCACTGAACGGGTTGGGTGTATTTGGTAATGTTTTCAAGTGATTATCATAGTTAACAAAAAAAATTATTTTAAAAAACAGTGCATCGTACAAAACACAACTTAGTGATTCTTATACATAAAAGAACAAACATATAGTACGTTTCATAGGTAAATTGCATCTACTATTAGACTTGTGAGTTTTTATGCAAAGTGTATCCAATTTATAGCCCGTGATTTCTTGAAACCCCACTTATCTGGATCATGATTAATGGGTTGGCCTGTTCTTGACCGACTTCTTCCTGGAGCAACCAGCCCAAAACTTCTTATAGCCCAGTAAAAAGAGTTGGTTACATCTAGCTGTACTTGGCTATTAGTGGTTTGTCTTTTTCGTGTCAAATTTTCATATCCAATATTGTTTATTTGAAAATAATTGAAAGCCATGAAGTATTCTTTTTCTGGTTTACATCATCTAGTATTCACTCAAAGATTTTCAGTTAAAAGTTAATTGAGTTGTCCATGGTAAGTATTTCATTGGGGATAAGTCATCAGCCTGAGATTATATTAAACTCTTGTACTAATATCCTTAAATATTATTGATGACATCTAAGTTGGTGCATTATTTTTTGACGATTCATTCGTAAACAATTCTTTCCTCTTTATTTGACCCCTCATACATGATTAGCTAACTGCATAAATGGATACCACTAATCCTACTTGCTGACTTTTCTGCTTAAAATAATCAAATCCGCCAAACTTAGTCTACCTATTATTTTTAAGTACTCCCTCCGGTTCACAATAAGTGTTCAGTTTCCTTTTTTATTTTGGTTCAAAATAAATGTCCAGTTATATTATCAAGAAAAAATTTAATTTTCTTTTACTCTTTTACCCTTATGTGAATATCCCTATAAAACTTTTCTTATTCCTTACTATAATTATGTGATCAATTTTTTAATAAGGATAATTTAGTTATACTAAATATTTTTATATAGGATTTAATAATTTTTTAATAAGTATGCTAAAGAGAAACTGGATTCTTATTGTGAACCAGAAGGAAGAGTAATCCGTAAAAGAGTTTAGATTATAAATGTACAAAAGAATACAACTATGATATTGCTTCATGCTGACGTTGTTTGAATCTGAAACTTAGCACGAAGCCAAATTGCAATCCTGACATGCCACGTGTCAGGAAAAGTAAGCCCAAAAGAGACCATGCATAACATCTTTCCCCCTTGCCACAAACTGTTGAGAGATCATCACGTGGGACCCAATCACAACAACCTAAGGATATAAATGTAATTTAATGGGTAGGCACAAGGGTAATCTGGTCAATAAACGAAACAGATGGAGCCGAACTCCTGCTGGCATAAATCAAAGCCAGGCTGTACACAGCTGTAATCCAACCCCACGAACAGAGGTTCTATTTAGCAGCTAAAAACCCACTCCTCTCCGTACAATAAATATGTATTAGATTAAATAATTATTCAATTAACAGAGTTTCTTTCTTTTTTATATTACCAAAAAGGGGCTTATTTTAGAGTCTACTTCTTCTTCCAAAAGATGAACCTTAGTATTTTTTAGTGGAGCCAATTCCAGGGGTTATATCTTCTCTGTGCCCAAATCCCTATGGACTCTATTACAATTTCTTCTCCACACCGGCGCACAGTACTTTTTCTCTTAAACCTACGCTTCATTTAATTCTTCAACTTCGTTTAGCTTTACAAAACTGAGAGTGTTGAGTTTGGATTTTTTGGTTTGAGCCGAAGGGAACAAACCGTAATGGATCCGTGTCCTTTTGTGCGACTCAGTGTTTGTAATTTGGCGTTAAAAGTTCCGGTTGCTTCAAAGCCGGCTCATTCCGTCGTGCACCCGTCGTCGTCGCCGTGCTATTGTAAAATCAAGCTGAAGAATTTTCCTCTACAGACGGCAGTTGTGCCGTGCATTTTGTCGGAGAGTCAATTTCCGGACGGTCAGGTACAAGGCCACGCGGCGAGTTTTCACCTTAACAAGTGCGATCTCGAGAAGCTCGTTGCAAAGTCTCTCTTCGGCGGTGGGAAGTTGTTCCTGAAAATCTCAATCTACACCGGCCGGCGAGGCTCGACCTGTGGTGTGAACTCCGGGAGGTTGCTAGGGAAGGTTGACGTGCCTTTGGATCTTACCGGAACGGAGTCTAGGTCAGTACTGTTCCATAATGGCTGGATAGTTATCGGAAAAGAAGCGAAAAATTCAAGTGCGCAATTTCATTTGAGTGTTAAGGCGGAACCCGACCCGAGATTCGTGTTTCAGTTCGACGGAGAGCCGGAATGCAGTCCTCAAGTGTTTCAAATTCAAGGAACCATTCGCCAACCGGTTTTCACATGCAAGTTCAGTTTTCGAACCACCGGCGACCGCAATCAGAGGTCCAGGTTGGTTCCGATACTTAATATATATTTTTTTCAATCTTTCCTGCACTTTAGTTGTGATACCGACAGACTTGACTTACACAATTAGGTTCACACTACATTTGCCGCATAAAAGATTTGAATTTTTCAGTATTCAAGTGCAAAAGAATGTTCAAATTGTACGGGGAAGTTAGGTTTACGAATCCTAACTAAAGTGAAAAAGGGAGCTTCCAATGTCAGTAATTAGAAATGATTTCCTCCCTTTCCCATTACGCCTTGAACAGCTTTCTCTCTCTTTTTGCTTAAATTTAAAAAAATGATTTTATTTCCATAAATTTTAACGAAATTGGAACTGCATTGTGCAGGTCTTTACCGTTGGAGCATAGTAGTTCGCGGAATTGGTTGAGTTCGTTCGGAAGTGAAAGGGAGCGACCAGGGAAGGAGCGAAAGGGTTGGTCAATCACGGTCCACGATCTCTCCGGTTCACCAGTTGCAGCTGCGTCAATGGTTACACCATTTGTTGCTTCTCCCGGTTCAGACAGGGTAAGCCGGTCCAACCCTGGCTCATGGCTAATTCTCCGGCCAGGTGACGGAACATGGAAACCATGGGGCAGGCTCGAGGCCTGGCGTGAACGTGGTTCAGCAGACAGCCTTGGCTACCGGTTTGAGCTTATCCCTGACTCAGCCGCAGCTGGAATAGTATTGACCGAGTCCACACTAAGCTGTAGTAAAGGCGGAAAATTCGTGATAGACCTCGGAACCAGCGTATCAACCAATGGGAAATTGACACCTGGGAACTCCACGTCACCGGCGTGCAGTCCTAGAGGTAGTGGTGACTTTGGGTACGGACTGTGGCCATATTGCATGTACCGAGGGTTTGTGATGTCGGCTAGTGTGGGAGGTGAATGCAGTAAACCCACGGTGGAAGTTAGTGTGCAGCACGTGAATTGCACGGAGGATGCAGCGGCATACGTGGCTTTGTCAGCTGCCATTGATCTCAGCATTGATGCTTGCAGGCTTTTCTCTCAAAAGCTTCGTAAAGAATTATGCCCTTCTCAGGATTTACTCTGTTGAGTAGTTTTTTTTACCTTTTTTAACGGTTTTTTTCATCCGTTGTTTTTTCCTTATTTTTTACTGCTTTTTTATGAGTGGTAAAATGATGGCGATGGGTTTTTTTTAGATTTCGTCGGTCATCACTAGTTAAAAAAATTTGGCTGATTGTTAGTACTACTAACGAACATTAGGCTATTTCTTCAATATGTACAGAGAGAGTGGGGGATTTGACTGGCAGGGCATTTTGCTGTTTTTCCTTAACTTGGTGTGTTGTTCTTGTAAACTTCTTCACCATTTCAAGTTGTCAATGTCAACGGTGGTTTTTTTATTTTCGCTTCTTCATGCTCAACCTTAATTCAATTTGCGTAAACAATCAATGTGTTTCCTTAACCTCCAGTAGAACTCATGCCTCTTTCTACTCTATTCTTCATTTGCAAGTAATACGATAGTGTTTAGTCTACTTTCTGGTTGTTGGTATTTCCTATACTTAATACTACTAGTAGTTACAAACTGATGGAGACGCTATTGAAATTTACCCATTCGTTTGTATTCAAATGGAAATATCTGAACTACCCTTAGGCAGAGGCTGATGTAGTAACGGGTTCAAACAACTTTCGATACCTCTGCCCTTGGGCCTTAACAATGAGAGGATTAGGGTGCGTGCACGCAAGGGTTGAAAACTGGAGTTAGGTACATTAAAAATTATTTATTAAGTGGCTTTGAGACTATTAATGTGGATTGTGGGAGATAGCTGTAATGTGGTTTGAATATGGAACATTTTGGTTTGGTGACAATGGTGGGGGTTTGCCAGCTATGCTAATGACCAAAGTAATAATGGCGGAACTTGAAAAGGAAATAAAAAATGAAATATGTAATATTTGAACATAGTTCTAAGAAGGTAGGGTGGGGATATTTGGATATCGCAGATTTGAGGGGAATCCTATATTTCAAAATGAGTTGGTAGACAGAGGTAGGGGGGGCCTTACCTTACCTATACAATAGGGTGTATATCGCAGCTGCAGCAGAGTGCCAGAAGGCCAAATGGTTTGTGCCGTTCTGGCCTCTATGGTTAACTCTGAAGTGGTGGGGGACCTAAAGATAGGCCAATATTGTAATGTTAATGTGTGAATTTGGAAATAAATAAATAGCCTGGCTTACCAAGCCAGTCAAATTGAACGTGGAAGGAAGACTCAGTCCATTCATGTATCTATAATTTACATTTCATGAGTTAATTGTCGAAAAAATTACAAGAAAATATGCATGACTTCATATCATAATAAAAAATGGCACATGTTTTTAAGTTTTATCTAGTTCATATTGTACATATTTTGAATGCACTATCAAATTCAAAATTTGTGTTTTTACAACCATTGCTTCTAAAAACTACAGAGTTAAATATGTGTTCTCACAATCATTGTTTTAACTCTCTTATTCTCACATCTTCTACATATGCTTCAAGGGCCGTGTATTTTTTGCTTCCCCCTCCCCTCATATCGCCTGGTTGCAATGTAAGAAAATTGAATAGTAGAAGTCGACCATTGAAGGCCATTCAAAGCTTTACTTTCGAAAATAGGATTTTTTGAGTTTGTTAGTTGTTTGGATTGAGTGTTGTTTCAATTGAATGAAATTATCAAAAGGAGTTCAAAATTTAAATTTTGAAGTGATTTGGAGTAGATTTGAATTAAATTTCAGAAAAGACGTAAGAAAGAAAACGAAGTCAGTTTTTTTGTATAATTATGTATAATAGCGTATATGAGTGTATAAACACATCTTGTACACTATTATACACCATTATGCAAGCGTCTGTAGACGAACTTCTTCCACTATTTTCAGTTGCAATTCTTGTTCAAAACCAGTCCAAATCTCCATTAAATGACTTCAAATTTTATATACAACATCCTTATACTATTTTCTAACAAGTCTAAATAACACCCACTCCAAATTTCTCACAAAATCAAATTTGAAATTTAAACCCACATATTTAAGCTTGTTATAAATCTAATTTTCACCAGCCAAATGAATTTGATTTGTTGAACTAATATTTGAGTCACAGGAACTGATTCGAAAATTAACTTAAAAGCTTGAGCAATCTTTTTAAAAAAAATATAGTAATTTCGAGAACCTATTGGAGTTGGATATTGAATCTTAACATATTATATTTGAAATAGTTGGTCGTAAATTAAAACGTGGGCTATAAAATTAAAAAGTATAGAGCCCAATTATTCATATGTGAAATTTTCCTTAATTGTTTATAAGATTTTGACCAGAATTCATCAATTGTATGGTGCATTGTATTTTTTTTTTCTCACTCGATTTAAGCAAGAACGATCAAATCATTTGAGAAGTTACTCCTTCTGATCCATTTTAATTAATTATTTTGAGTGTTATAACATATATTAATAAATTTACCTTCTATCATTAATTAACAATAAAAATAATCATTTTAATCTTAATTTGTTCATTAAAAATATAACAAATACTTCTAGGTTCTTTATTCGAAGGACATCTTTAAAAAAAAAAAGTTAATTCCTTCCTGATATATATGAAAATCAATTATGAATCACAAGAAAAAAGATTAAAAAATCAATTAAAAGGGTATAGTAAATTCTAAACAATATTCATGGTCCTGTGAAAGGCTAATTAAGCTTTTAGAGAGCAAAGTAAGAAACCAGTAGTCACAAAACAATTTCGAATAGTAGCACTTTCAATGTACTTTTAACACTAGTAAATGAAGTTTGGATCTGGTCTGATCAAAGCTGGTCAATATTCTTTCAAAGAGGGAGCTAGATGAAGTAGTAACATTTATTGTGCTGAGTGTGTTTGGTGCTGTAATAGGGTCAGGATGAGTCATTACTAACAAGATCAGAGAACCTAGTGTCGTTGTTTGTGTTGCTTCGTAACTAATACCCTTTTTGACCTTGCTTCTTTTTACTCATAAATATATATATACATATTATTTTAAAAAAATTAGTGTTTTGAATCGAATCAGAAGTAGTTTTTAGGAAGCAGAAAATAGCAGTTTTGAGAAAAATATATTTAGAAGCACATTTTAAAATTTTGATCAAACACTAATTTTGACTCAAAAATATTTTTTAAATTGATTCGTTTCTCACCAAAACCTTTTTTTTTAAAATAAGCTAATTTTAAAAGCTCGACCAAACATCACTAAGCAAAAAGGAAAAAAGAAAAAGTCACGTTAATTAATTCAAATAGTTGTTCACTTTATCACTTAGATTAAAAATAGCTAATGAATATATAATTTATAAATTATATATGCATAATTGTGCATAATTAATGTACAGTCTTTATATATAGTTAAATAAATAAATAATTAACATGTCTGGCTATTTATGTAAAATCCCAAGCAGCAGGCAGTAGACAGAGTAACGTGAAAGTCTCTTTCACCCTCTCACCACTAATCACAATCCTCAATTTATGGATGCACTTTGCCTTTATCTTGTTCCATTTCCTAGTTTTGGGATCATGCTACAATTGGTAAAGAAAATGGCGTCACAACTTCATCCACAATTTAATCTTATTATGAAAGTGACCTCAAATTAATAGTACTCAATAATAGTCGCACCATCTAACGATTGTCAAAGAAGAACACCATTATAGTCCTTCACAACTTCTTTACCCTCTAAAATATACTAGTAATTTTAAAAAAAGGAATAGTAACCCGTATAGCAAAGGTTGATACCTTATTTATTTTAAATAAATACACTTTTAAAAAATTATATTTTATAGTTATCTTTTGATTTTTTATAGAATATCCATTTATGAATACCTCATACCCTCCAGCCATAAAATAAGCTTTGTATTATTTTTCTTTCTTATATCCCCTCAAATTTCTCCTACCCCCTACCCCATATCTATTCTCCTTCTCTCTCTCTCTCTACTTCTCGGATCAACAAAAATTTGCAATTCGAGTAGCAATCTTAAGACCAATTTTTCAACATAGATTGTGCCATAACTCTTATTTGATTAAACACTAAATTGAGAGACTATGCTTTGTAACACAAATACCCCCAACAGAAATACTGTATCTAGAAGTTGATCTCCTCCGATTTAAAAATTTATTTGTTTGTTCATAATGTGTGCCATTTATTTAGTACTTGGTGAGAGATGATTGGATTTAACACACTGACCAACTATGTAACGTCAGGAACATCGCTGTAAGTTTTTGTTGGTGAAATTTCGCGGGATCAACAAAAACCTCTGTTATTTCGCCGGTAATTACGTGCTAATCGTCCGCAACCGGAGGCAACATCGACGCGCAAGGGAGGACTGGATACTGATGTTGCTTCAACGAGACGACATTAGGGTTGTTCTTGAACAAAGACGACGGAGTTGGGGGCTGAGCAACTTGAATTTTATGTTAATATATTTCAATGTATCTCGATGTATTTCATTGCATTCATTGTCTTTTTTTTAATTGTATTTCAATGTATCTTGTTGTATTCTATGTATTTCATTGTATTCATTGTCTTTTTTTCATTGTATTTCAATGTATCCTGTTGTATTCTATGTATTTCATTGTATTCACTGTCTCGCTATATTCCATGAATGTATTCATATGCTTTTTTTAATTAATATAATTTATGTATTCAGATGTATTATGGAATTTCTCTGAACCCGAACTTTCATGTCGATTGGCCAAATGGGCCATTGAGATCAGTGGGTACGATATCGAGTATCGACCCCGAACGACCATCAAGTCTCAAATCTTGGCAGACTTCGTGGCCGACTTCACGTCATCCATCGTACCCGAGGTCGAAAGAGAACTGTTATTAAAATTGGATACATCACCGGGGGTGTGGACCCTCTTTACGGACGACGCTTCGAACGTGAAGGGGTCCGGTCTGGGTATCGTTCTAAAACCACCCACGGGTAATATTATTAGATAATCTATCAGGACTTCGAAATTAACTAATAATGAGGCTGAGTATGAGGCCGTGGTTGCAGGTCTCGTGTTGGCTAAAAGCTTGGGAGCAGAGGTCATCGAGGCCAAATGTTATTCCCTCCTCGTGGTAAACCAAGTTAACAGGACTTTCAAGGTCCGAGAAGATTGAATGCAGAGGTACTTGGATAAACTACAAGTAACTCTACATTGATTTAAATAATAGAACTTACAACATGTACCTCGAGAGCAGAACAACGAGGCCGACGCTCTTGCAAATTTAGGGTCATCGGTCGAAGATGACAAACTTAACTCGGGGACTGTCGTATAACTCACGAGATCAGTGATCGAAGAAAGCCCCGCCGAAATAAACTCTACAATCTGACCTGGGATTGGAGAAACAAGTACATAGTATGCCTAAAGAACGGGAAGCTTCCATCAGATCTAAAGGATTCGAGATCTCTACGTACAACGGCAGCACGGTTCACTTTGTCCGAAGACGGAACACTGCTTAGAAGGAAGTTCGATGGATCATTAGTAATACGTTTGGGACCGGGAGATACCGACTACGTCCTGCGGGAAGTTCACGAAGGCACTTGTGTAAATCATTTTGATGCCGAATCATTTTCACAAATTTATCAGAGCAGAGTACTATTGGATTGATATGGAGAAGGATACAAAGGAGTTCATTCGAAAGTGCGACAAATTTCAAAGATATGCGCCAATGATTCACCAGCCCGGGAAGCAGCTCCACTCGGTCTTATCCCCATGGTCGTTCATGAAATGGGGAATGGACATCGTCGGACCTCTTCGACCCCAGGTAAAGCTCAGTTTATTTTATTTATGACTGATTATTTTTTCTAAGTGGGTTGAAGCAAATGCTTTCGAGAAAGTCAGAGAAAAGGAAGTCAAAGACTTCATTTGGGACCACATTATATGTCGATTCGGCATGCCTACCGAGATTGTGTGTGATATGAAAATCAATTCATCGGCAGCAAAATGACTAAATTTCTCGAGGATCACAAAACCATTATTCAAAACCATTATTCAAAATCTTAAGAAGAGATTGATCGACGCCAAAGGAAAGTGGAGAGAGATACTGCCTGAGGTTCCTTGGGCATACCGCTCAACGTCAAAGTCTAGTACGAGGTCAATGCCATTCTCTTTACTCTATGGTGCCGAAGCTCTTATCCCAGTCGAGGTCGGGGAATCTAGCATCAGGTTCTGATATACAACCGAAGAATCGAACCACGAGGCCATGAATATGAGCCTAGATTTTTTCGACGAAAGACGCGAAGCCGCCCTCGTTCGATTGGCCGCACAAAAATAGCGGATCGAAAGGTACTACAATCGAAGAGACAAACTTCGACATTTTAACACCAGAGACTTGGTGCTAAGAAAAGTCACCCTCAACACCCAAAATCCTAATAAAGGAAAACTGGGAGGGGCCGTATCGGTTCCTCGACATCATCGGAAAAGGATCCTACAAGCTCGGCACGATGAACGGCGAACAATTACCGAACAATTGGAGTGTATCGCTCATAAAATGATACTACTGCTCAAGTACGACCCTTCCATTTTCATTTATATTTTAAACTAACCATTGGAAGTGTTCGATCAGGAGCGGCGATGGATTCTTCAACACGAAGTCTTTACGTCTGAAAGCACGTGTTGCACTCTTTTTTCCTTAGACCGATTTTGTCCCAAATGGGTTTTCCGGCGAGGGTTTTAACGAGGCAACCATTGGTCGTGCTTCTTTACAATCGGCCTTGAATATTAAGGGGGCACTACCCTCGAATGTCAACTTTGTTGTAAGGAAATTATTTCGTGACATCGGGGTCTCGCTAGGTAAATTTTGTAAGGGCCAAATGGTCGAATGAACTATGCCCATATAGGTTGCTCGAGCCCTGACACCAAACATGTACGCATGTATAATCATTAATTAAGAGAAGTATTTTTACTTGCCGATATCTCATGTCTTAGAAAAATTTTCTACCTTACAATTTCATACTCTCGATCTATTGTGTAAACAAGATTAAGGGCCGATCATAACTGGAGTTTGAACAATTACCCTCCAGCTCGGTGACTGTCGTCCGAAAAATAGACGAGATCGAATTATTAAAATTTTGAAATTATAAGACCTTAAAGGCAACCCTCGATTTTTATAGGCCACGACCACCCACTCAGGGACTGACACTTCGGGCAAGCTCGAAGTGAAATGGGAAAATAAGCCCTAGAGGCAAGTCCCAAATTAAAAAGGCTACGGCCAAATTGACACTGTTCAGAGACATCTTAATTCTGTAATAAAACAGGCCTTCGAATTTTTTCATAAACCGGTTACAAAGGCTACCCTCGACAAAATCATAAAGGGATTCGATGATATCAAGCCTTGAAAACTCTAATGAGTACAAAATTGTTCGAACTCTCGAACAATTCCTTATTTCATGCTAAGGCATTACAGATTTACAAGTACAAATGATGAAAAACTTTTCCAATCCGAAAAAGGGGAGAAAGCCATAAACATTTCTTTTTTACAAAGGCCTTATTGGCCTAGTACAAAAATCCTAAGGGTACTTTAGATTTGAGTTCGAGAGACCGTCTCGCGCAAACAAAAACCTAAGGGTTACCTCACCTCGAGTTCAAGCAAGCATTTACTCGATCATAGAGTCTATGCTAATTCGGTTTCGATCAAATTACTTAAACCCCGGACATTAGAATGCAATTTCACAAGGCATAAATGAAACAAAATTTCACAAGACAAGACGTAAAGGAAGAAAAATTTTATATATGTCAAAAAGTTATTTACAAGGGCAGCGCGGCCCGGTCGAAATTCTGTACAAAAATCCAAAAAAGAAGCATAAAAGAAAGATAGTGCCTAGTCTTCCCCAGGAGAAATATCTTTTCCCTCGGGGTCTTCTCCACTCTCGGACCCGCTCATGCTCCCAGAATCTTCATCATCAGGAGAGGCCAAGGCTTTGGCTTCAGCTTCAAGCTCTTTTGCATTTTTGATATCGACAGTAAGATCGAAGCCACAAGCGTGGATCTCCTCGGAAGTCTCCTTTCGAGACTGGCACTTGGCATGCTCGGTAACCTAATGTGCTCGAACCTAAGCAACCTCGGTAAATTCCTTTGCTCAATCTTGAGCGGCTTCGGCATCGGATCGGTAGACGGCCACAATTGCCTCAATATCGGCCTTGACCGTCTCAGCCTCAGATTTGGCCACCGCAAGTTCCATGACCAGCTTCTCTCGATCGGAGGTTGCTGAACCCAACCGAGTATGGAACTCCTCGATTTTCTTGGCTTGTACCAAGTTCTTCTCTTTCATGCTTTGGAGTTGGCTTTTAGCCGAGGATTGCTGAGCTCGAACAACCTCCTTTTCTAAGGCAAGACGGTCCATGTTTTTCTTCCATGCTATGGTCTCCTCCCTCACTGCATCCACTTCCTCACAAAGTTGCCCAATTATATAGAACTTTTGATGGACCCGTGGGATCGAGCTGTTAGCCGTCACGCCTGAATCAATGTCATAAACTTCTAAGATTCTTATTACCTACTCCACCAGGTCGTTTTGTTCTTTCTGAGCCACAACTAACTCATCTCGAAGTCTCTTTTCTTCCTCTCCTCTTTGCTCACTAAGAAGCTTGAGGGCGTCTTTATCCTCAGTAAGCCCTCGGATCTCGGCCTCATATCGACTCAGCTCCCATAGAGATCGAAAGAAAGCTTCGTGATGAAGCACTGAGGCCTATAAAACAGAAAAGAAAGAGTTATACAAGAAGAGAAAAACGCAAGTATAAAGATGGATATTGACAAAGAAAGTAAGAGCTTACTCGGTTCAAACTTGTTGGTCCTCGTTAAAAAGACAAGGTTCTCCCACCTCGTCCATCAGAGCTTGGTCCTCCTCCGTACCAGACTCCAAAAATAACTAGCCACCCCTACGGGGGATGCAAAAACCCGTGCATCTGAGCTCTTCCTCGGTACCTCCAAGTCGATCAGACCAGCAACATCATCCACCCCAACAAAATAGCCACGAAAAGGGTAGTCCTCTCCATGGTCTCCTTCTACGTAAAATGTCTTCACGGCTCGAGCCTCCCGGATCATTTCCTTGGAGAATGAAGGAAATGAGGGGGAGTCTCTGATCTTTATTGCCCCAAGTGGATCTTTTGGGGCATTCTCTCTGTCTCGGGGAATCTCGAACCCGACCGTCGCAACAACATCCTCCACATTTTCTATGGTGAGGCACCTTCGCCCTTAGCCGGCTCGGGGACTTCGGCCAAATATTCTCCCGAGACTCTATCAGCTCGGGGTAGAATATTTTTGACTCCTACCAACTCAGTTGCCTTTTGAGCCTCGGTATTTACCCGTACTCGGGCCACCATCCTGGAATCGTCTTCTCTTTCTTTTTCTTCCTCCTACCTTAGAAGTTGGGCTGACTCTGCAGACAGGGGGATAGCATTCTTTTTAGGTTTACGAGCCACTCTCTTTTTAGGCTCTTGCTCATCGGAGGTCGAGGTCCTTTTCCTCTTGCTATCCTTTGCCGAATTCGGGATCGGGATTGAGGCTTTTTTATCACCGGACAGGGGCCTCATCGTTGCATCTTTCCCAAGACTTGCAAAAAGGGAAAACGAGTAAGCTCAGAAAGACGTTTTAATAATAACCAAATCATCAAATACAGGAACGAGGCTTTCCATGATTTTTAGCCTCCCACCGGCCCTTTGATAGATTGTACCATGCGCGCTCGACATATGTTGATGTAGAGACCAGGCTCCTAACCTAGTTCTCGAGGTGAGGAACCGCACCCGGAATACAAGCAGAAGCTACACTGGGAAAAAATACCGATAAGGGAAGATAAAGAAGTAAAAACGACAAACATAAACTAAAAACGGAGTCATGCTTATGTTTCATATTCCGTCTCTTGGGAAAAGGCATGCTCTCAGCCGAAATCAGGTCTGTGGTCCTCACTCGGACGAACCGACCCATCTAGCCTTGATCTTTGTCTTCGTCTATGCTTGAGATGAGTGCCTTGGTGGCCCGACATTGGAGTTTTATTAGCTTGCCTTGATAAAGTCGAGGGCTGTACAATCTTATCAGATGATCGAGGGTGAAAGGAAGCCCGTCTATCTTGCTCACGAAGAAACAAAGCAGTGTCACAATCCTCCAAAAGGAGGGCTGAATTTGGCCGAGGGTCACTTGATACATCTTGCAGAATTCTATGATGACCGGATCGAAGGGATCCAACGTGAAAGGGTAAGTGTAAACACTCAAGAACCCTTCCACGTGGGTCATGATCGCTTCTTCTGGGGCCGGTATCACAACCTCTTTATTTTCCTAGTTACAATCCTTCTTCACTTGGTCGAGGAAATTCTTGGATATCGATCATATGTATCTCGATACTAGTTCGCATCGACTGGGAACCGATGAGGTTTTCTCGATTTTAAAGTCGGAACTGATGACCTACCCCCTCGAGAATACACTCCTCATGGCGTGGCTCCACCGTTGTTTTCTCATCGGCCGGCCGAGACGAGGAAGCGATTTCTTTTTGTGGAACAGTCTTTGACGTCTTTGCCATTTGGTTTTTGAGGGCAAAGAAGAATGGAGATGGTAATATTTGGTGTTTTAGAAGGGATCAACATTGGAATTTAAAGACCTGAAGATAAGAAGCTTGAAGAATGCAAAGAACTTTGAAGATTAGAGTAGAGGAGATTGAGAGTAAAGTTTGAAAGGATGGAAAATGGGCCTATTTATTGGTTTCACGGCGACGGTTCAAAGCTGGTAGTGGCCAACCATCGACTGAAACACATTAAATTTTTGGGGAATTGTATATACGGGACGTTTCGGTTACCTCTGTCGCTTACGTCACGATGCCGACGTCATGACAAATCGGAGTGAAGTTCGAAGATTCAATTTGTTTCTTGTCATTACATTCCAAAAAATGAGGAGACTATCTATATACGGTCAAAACCGGGCTCACCCGATTTTGTTTGATTAATCGAGACCTGGATAGTAGACCGAGGATCGGTCCCGTGTTATATCATACCAAGACATGAAGGTGCGGTACCAAGCTCGAGATTCGAAATACCAATCGAGATCGAGACCACCCACGATCGATGCCAAACAGAATAAACATCGAACGAGACCGAAGAAAGCCTATTAACGGAAAGCTGAGATATCCGTGACCCGGGCAAGGATCGTGGCAAAAATCTCGGCACAAATCAAATTAAGAACGCTTATTTAGCCAATCATGAGATTTCCTTCTGTATTTAGAATTGTAACATAAGTAGAGGGCTCTCATCATTTGCAGTCATCTAATTCTCGAATATCAAAGCAATATAACACATTCTTTCTCTTTTAAGCTCTCTTGTTCTTCAGTTCAATTCATATTTCTTAATCACACACTCATCCAGTTCGGGGACGATCTAGCTCGAGAGTCAAGTTGCATTTTATACCGCTTTGCTTTATTTTACAGTTAATTTCTAACATTAATTATCATATTTATCAATTTTTTCTAGGTAAAATCACATATCCTTAGAATCACTTATAAATATAATTGTTATCCAATTTTAAGGGTAAACAACATGCAAAGTCCAAAGTAGACAAGTAAAAATAAACAGATGAAGTACTAAATAAAGGCTTAATATTTGACCGAAATAATTTGGATATCATAGTATTGGTTTCCCACCACTCCCCCCCCCCCCCCCCCCCC
>ML400281.1:1706-44423 GCA_005239525.1 Nicotiana knightiana | reverse complement strand
GCCCCCTCGACCCTCCCCTTCTGTGTACACTTGTGGTATATAAATCATTCTATTTAAAGAGATAAGACTTACATACTCCATGCGTTCACTTTTACTTGTCCAATATTCTAAAAATAAATTTTTACTTTGACTTGTAGCTTTAGCATATCAAGAGAAGACAATTTCTTTTTTCCCGTTATACCTATAGTATTAATTACTCATTTCAAATCATTTTCTCAAATCCATTAATAATATGCATTAATTAATATGGGTATCATGATAAATTATGCATTTCATTGTTATTCCCTCCGGTCCAAAATAAGTGATTTTTTGGCCTTTTTTTGGGTCCAAAATAAGTGATTTTTTCATATTTCAAGAATGAATTAATTATTTTTTTCCTACATTGTCTTTCGAGTAAATAATGTTGGAGTATGTGTTAGGAGTGTTTATGTGAAGAGATAGTAAAAGTTAATACGGTCAATTTCATTTCTAATTAATGTTAAAAGGTAAATTTCTTAATATGTGTGAAAATAATAAAAACATTACTTGTTTTGAATCGGAGGAAGTATTTCTTAAGAGAGCACAAAATTCATAATGGACAAGTAAAAGTGAAAAGATGGAGTATTTAGTGATGCTAATATCGTTACCTAGACCAGCTAGGCATTATAAGGACATGTCTATTCAAGTTCTGTAAATTGAATGAAGTTATTTGAAGTCAAAGGTGAGTATTAAATTAGGAGTCCCAGAATATGTTCACAAATCATAGACTATATTTATTAAGTTATTTTTTCTAAAACCAAATACTCCTATCGGTCCAATTTAAGTGATTTGTTGATATTTTTTTATGGTTCATAATATTTGATTTTTTCAAATATCAAGAACGAATTCACTTTTTTTTTCTAAAGTTGTCCTTTGAGTTTAGAGCCTAGAAGTAGTTTGTTATATTTTTTATTAGAGGTGTTCATGGATCGGTTTGGGTCGGTTTTTTCCCAAAAAGAAACCAAACCAAGTAAGTCGATTTTTTAAATATTGGAACCAATTCAAATCAATTAAGTCGGTTCTTTATTGATTCGGTTCTTGTCAGTTTTTTGATATTTTCGGTTATTTATCGGGTTTTTTCTTAAATATGGGACATACACTACCAAACGCATATTCCGGCGACTACATTTTCAACATAACACTATCAAATCAATTGCTATTTGAGAAATTTATCATTTACCAAGATATATTGATGATAATTGAATAAAATAATAATTAATAATTTAAGTACTCAATCAAAAATCGATTTATTTTTAGCATGAAATAAATTTTTTTATACTTAGCGAAAGAAAATTATCAATCAAACTAGAACGTAAATGCAAACAATTAGATTATTAAATAGCAAAGAACTAAACTAAAAATATAAATGACTAACATATACCATAACATTTTAGAAACTTTATATAAACAATATACATATATATAGGTGTAATAATAAATTTAAACAACTACTTTTATAGTCGGTTTGGTTCGATTTTTTTGGTACCAACCTAAAATGTATCGGTTTTTTTGGTCGGTTCGGTTCGATTTTCAATTTGGTTCAATTTTTTGGGTTTTTGTGAACACCCCTACTTCTCATGAACAAATTAAAATTAATATGGTAAATTTTATTATTATTTAATGCTAAGTAAAATTTTAAATATATGTAAAAAAGCCAAAAAAATTACTTAAAATGGATCGGAAGAAGTAATAACTAAGTGAGATAATGCCAATGGGATACTTTTAATCAGCTTTGAGATAGGCTCTTAATAACAAAAGTTTTCTTGTTTCAACTTTCATTTTTAGCATCCTTTTGAAGATAATGTAACCCTCAATATTATCCACCTTAACAAAATAATCCATTGCTTAAAAAATCATAATTGTAAATTTATAATCATGCAGATTGTCCTAATGATCTCATGCTAATAGAGTTTACATAACAAATATCATTTTAATTAAGTGTCCATTTTCATGGAAGATCAATAAAAAAATAATACATGAGACTTTCTTTTATTCAATTTAAAAGGGGAAAATTATACAATGTAGCCGTTTTAAAAAATAATAACAGACAAAAATATTTTTTGTGTATATTAGTATACAATATATACATATGATAACATATTTATACATATTCAATATATATTTTTCGAATATTAGCTGGAAAATATAAATATTTTTGGTTGACGGGCCAAATAAATATAACTCGCCCAATTAAAAGGAGGAAGTTTAGCAATACCCATGGGGCGGCAAATATTTACCCGATCCTACCCATTTTTTTAACAGAAAAAGGATTTGATATATCCCTTTACTATTGAAAATTGTTTAGAATTACTCTCCGTTATACTATTGGCTCAAAAGGACCACTATCGTCTTACTATTGGAACACATATACCCCTAACTTGACGGACTGGACATGTGGCACCCATCCCACGCTTTTGGTCCATCCGCTTTTGGTACCACGTAATGTAGCGGGTCACTTTTAATTTAAGATCGGATGGACCAACAACCTTGGATGGGTTCCACGTGTCTAGTCCGTTATATGTGTTCCAATAGTAAGACGGTAGGGGTTGTTTTGAGCTAATAGTGTAACAGAGTATAATTCTAAATAAGTTTCAATAGCAGAAGGATTTTTCAGACCCTTTTTCATTTGTTTAAATATCCAGCCAAATAAAGCCAATTCAAGCTACTATATTTCAATCCAAACCAAACCAATTCAAGCCAAACTAAGCCAAGCTAAATCAAATTAAGTCAAGTCAAACCAAACCAATTCAAGTGAAGCCAAATAAAGCCAAGCCAAATGGATAAAAAAAGCTGGGATGGGTGGTGTATACAATCGAAATCGGGCATACCCAATTTCATTGGCAGAGGAGTTACCTCGAGGGTAGCTCCGTAATAGATCAGGCTCGAGCTCGAAGATAGAACATCGAACCTGGAGATCGAAGTATTCATTGAGATCAAGGCCAGCAACAGTCGAGACTAAGCATGGTTGACTTCGAGTAAGGCGTAATAACGAAATGCCGAGATATCAATAACCGGTCGAAGATCACAGTGAAAATCTCGGAACAGAACAAATCAAAGCGGTTATTGATGCCAATCGTGGGATTTATTTCCATTATTAGAATTCTATCTTATTTAGGATTCCTCTATTATATAAAGAGGGATCACATTCATTTGTAAGGGCATCATATTTCACTAACAAGAATTTATACTTCTGCTATTCTCTTTATTTTGCTCATTGTTCATAAGAATTGTTCTGTTCTCTACTGTTCTAATTACCCCCACCTCGAGACTATCTCGAATCGAGGTCAAAGCACTGCTTTCACACTAATTTGATTTATTTAATTGTCTAATTTTGTCTATTTAATTCATTGTTTATCAATTGGTATTGAATTAAATCACATATCCTCAAAACCACAATATAAGTTTAATTGTTACTCGGTTTTTAGGGTAAACAGTTTGGCGCCCACCGTGGGGATAAGGATAATAGTAATTGTTCAGTACTGATTCTGATAAAACACATTATTTTATGCTTGTTCTTGTCAAGAATTTTTTTTTCCAGGTTAAAACATGCCAAACTCACAAAATGCATCCACACACGGTGACAATGGCCTCGGATTACATGGGGAAAAATGTGATTGCTCCAGGAGTCGAGGTGCCACATGCTGATCTCGAGGGAGCACCGGTTGCCAACCCAGTCGATGTCAGTTTGCATATTGCCCTAAATGCGGACCTAGGCACGGATCTCTATGGGAGTGTATGCAGAGAAGGCCGAATTGGTGGCCAAGGAACGTTACACAAAGGAGACGAAGGAGTCAGTCTCCAAGTAATATTCGAGATGCTTCAGGCTCAACAAGACGCTATTGTTCAATTATAAAATCAACATAGAGCGCCGAATAGGGTCGAGCCGGAAATTACTCGCCGTACCGAGCCGGTGCCATAAAGGTCGAACGGTAACGAATCGGGAAGTGATCCTGCGATAATGCTCGAGGAGCTCACCAAAAGAATTGAATCGGGGGAGAATAAAATTGAAGCCAACGATAAAAAAGTGGAAACATACACTTCCCGACTTGATGAGATACCGGGGGCACCACCAATTTTGAAAGGGATGGATTCGAAGAAGCTTGTACAAAAGTCATTTCCTCCCAGTGCGGATCCGAAGCCTATTACAAATAAGTTTCGTATGTCAGACATACCTAAATATAATGGTGCCACCGGTCCCAACGAGCATGTTACTTCCTATACATGCGCCATCAAGGGTAACGATTTGGAAGATGATGAAATCGAATTCGTGTTGTTGAAAAAGTTCTGAGAGACCCTGTCGAAGGGAGCAATGATTTGGTATCACAACCTACCACTGAATTCCATCGACTCATTTGCTATGTTAGCAGATTCTTTCATAAAGGCGCACGCCGGGGCCATAAAGGTCACAACAAGGAAATCAGATCTTTCCAAGGTAAGACAAAGGGTTCGTGTCCCAATTTTAAATGGAGCGCATGGAGTTTCCACCGGTCACAGATGATTGGGCTGTTCAAGCTTTCACTCAAGGATTGAATGAACGGAGTTCGATAGCATCACGTCGGTTAAAAATCAGAGGGACGTCGATAGGGAGCCAAGGTCGAACAAAGACCGATATCAACCATACACCGCAGATCGAAGAAGTGATCGAGGACAAAGTGCATCCTGAAAGGTCGTCAGTTAAAAATCAAAGGGACGTCGATAGGGAGCCAAGGTCGAACAAAGACCGATATCAACCATACACCGCAGATCGAAGAAGTGATCGAGGACAAAGTGCATCCTGAAAGGTCGTCAGTTAAAAATCAAAGGGACGTCGATAGGGAGCCAAGGTCGAACAAAGACCGATATCAACCATACACCGCAGATCGAAGAAGTGATCGAGGACAAAGTGCATCCTGAAAGGTCGTCAGTTAAAAATCAAAGGGACGTCGATAGGGAGCCAAGGTCGAACAAAGTCCGATATCAAACATAGACCGCAGATCGAAAAAGTGATCGAGGACAAAGTGCATCCTGAAAGGTCGTCAGTTAAAAATCAGAGGAACGTCGATAGGGAGCCAAGGTCGAACAAAGACCGATATCAACCATACACCGCAGATCGAAGAAGTGATTGAGGACAAAGTTCTCGGGGACTTATGAGAAGAAGTGGTTTTGACAAGTATGTCTATCCCACAAATGCACCTCGGTTATAGGATTATAACTTTGGCATCGTATCGACAGACTGATCCTTCCCAACGAAATCCAAATTCTGATATGCAAGTATCATGGCAAGCATGGTCACATGACCGAAGATTGCATACAATTAGGGGATGAGGTAGCTCTTATATTCAACGAGGGCCACCTTCGAGAGTTCCTCAGTGATCGAGCCAAGAATCATTTCAAGGAAAGGATGTCAACAAGAAAAATGAATAGGAGGAACCCCAATATGTCATTCATATGATCGTCGGTGGGGTCGACATTCAACAGGGACCCATATTCAAACGCACTAAGGTATCAATCATTAGGGTAAAACGAACCCGAGATTATGTGAAAGAAGGCACCTTATCATTCAACGACAAAGAAGCAGAAGGAATTTCTCAGCCCCACAACGATGCTCTAGTAATTTCTATCTTACTAAATAAAGTTCAAGTTAAGCGTGTTTTAGTGGATCCTGGTAGTTCGGCAAATATCATCTGATCGATGGTCGTGGAGCAGCTCGGCCTACATGATCAAATCGTTCCTGCAACTGGAGTCTTAAACGGCTTCAATATGGCCAGTGAAACAACTAAAGAGGAGATTATCCTACCGGTGAACGTGGCTAGAACCATTCAAGATACCAAGTTCCACGTAATCGAGGGAGACATGAGGTACAATGCCCTACTTAGAAGGCCTTGGATCCACAACATGAGGTTAGTCCCCTCGACCCTCCACCAGATGACGAAATTTTTGACGTCAGGCGGTGTAAAAATAGTGTACGGGGAACAGCATGCTGCAAAGGAAATGTTTGCGGCCGATGAGGTAACGCCGATATCGATGTTATCAACCTCAGAAAAGTGAGCATCAAGGGTGAACAAGAAGCCAAATAGAAATCACTGCCCCCACCCTCGACCGAATTTGGGAAGCAGGTGATTGAATAAGAAGAGGAGGATTTTCTGACCCCTCGAACTTTTGTTGTTCCCGAAGATTCTCACGCCACCAAATCAACAGTCGAAGAGCTAAAACAAGTTATACTGATCGAGTACCTGCTTGAGTGAAAGGTATACCTAGGAACGAGATTAACCCCCGAACTCAGGAAAAAGCTTATTCAATTTCTTATTGATAATATATATTGTTTTTCTTGGTCCCATTTAGACATGACAGGGATACCACCGGAGATAACAATGCATCGGCTAAGCTTGGACCCTAAGTTCATACCGGTTAAGCAAAAGGGAAGACCTCAGTCCAAGGTAAAGCACGTGTTCATAAAGGACGAGGTAACTAAACTTCTCAAAATAGGGTCCATTCGGGAGGTAACATAGCCTGAATGGTTAGCCGATGTAGTCGTAGTCCCTAAAAATGGGAACAAACTTAGAATGAGCGTAGACTATAAGGATTTGAACAAGGCATTCCCCAAAGATTCTTTTCCATTGCCTAACATCGATCGCATGATTGACGCCACGGCCGGCCACGAGATCCTTACTTTTCTCGACGCCTATTCCGGGTACAATCAAATTCAGATGAACCCGAAAGACCAAGAAAAGACTTCATTCATCACCAAGTACGGAACATACTATTATAATGTAATGCCCTTCGGGCTAAAAAATGCAGGGGATATAAATACGCTTAGTAAATAAAATATTCAAAGAAAAAATAGGTAAGTCAATGGAAGTGTATATTGATGACATGCTAGTTAAGCCCCTGCGCGCAGAGGACCATTTAGCTCATTTGCAGGAAACGTTCGAGATTCTAAGGAAATATAACATGAAGCTCAACCCCGAGAAATGTGCTTTCAAGGTTGGTTCAGGCAAGTTCCTTGGCATCATGGTGTCGAATCGGGGGATCGAGATCAACCCCGATAAAATCAAGGCCATCGAAGACATCACCGTTGTGGACAGTGTAAAAGACGTGGAGAGGCTAACTGGACGGGTAGCTTCCTTAGGGCGATCCATCTCGAGGTCGTTAGATCGAAGCCGCAGATTTTTCTCTCTACTAAAAAAGAAGAACGATTTCGCCTGGACCCCGGAATACCAACATGCATTGGAGGAATTGAAGTGATACCTATCGATCCCACCACTGCTTCACACTCTGAAGGCAGACGAGAAACTTTAATTGTACTTGGCAGTATCATAAATCACGGTAAGTGGTGTCCTGGTTCGAGAAGAGCAAGGTACGGAATTCCTTGTTTATTACATAAGTCAAACTTTAGGAGAAAGAGAAGCTAGATATCCACACTTGGAGAAATTGGCACTTGCACTGATAAGCGCCTCTAAAAAGTTAAAACCATACTTTCAATGTTACCCCATATGCGTATAAACCACTTACCCACTTCATAATATTTTGCACAAGCCCGAACTGTCGGGTCGATTGGTGAAATGGGCCGTCAAACTCAGTGGGTATGATATCGAATATCAACCCCAAACGGCCATCAAGTCTCAAATTTTAGCGGACTTCGTGGCCGATTTCATGCCAACCCTCATACCCGAAGTTAAAAAGGAACTCTTTTTAAAATCGGGTACATCATTGAGGGTGTGAACTCTTTTCACAGATGGCGCTTAGAATATGAAGGGGTACGGGCTAGGAATCATTTTGAAGCCACCCACGGGTAACACTATTAGGCAATCTATCAAAACTTCTAAGTTGACTAACAACGAGGTCGAGTACGAGGCCATGATTGCAGGTCTCGAGCTAGCTAAAAGCTTGGGAGAAAAAGTCATTGAAGCCAAGTGTGACTCTTTATTGGTGGTGAACCAAGTAAACAAAACCTTCGAATTTCGAGAGGATAGAATGCAAAGATATTTGGACAAGTTGCAGGTGACTTTGCACCATTTCAAGGAATGGACTTTACAACATGTGCCTCGAGAACAAAATAGTGAGGCCGATGCACTTGAAAATTTGGGGTCATCGGTCGAGGAAGATGAGATTAGCTCGGGGACTGTCGTTCAACCCTCGAGATCTGTGGTCGAGGAAGGTCATGCCGAGATAAACTCTACAAGCTTAACCTGGGATTGGAGGAATAAATATATTGAATACTTGAAAAACGAAAATCTCACATAGGACCCTAAAGAGTTGAGGTCCTTACAAACCAAAGTTGCTCGATTCACATTGGCCGAACATGGAACATTATACAGGAGAACATTCGACGGACCATTGGCAGTGTGTTTGGAGCCAGGAGACACCGGTTATGTTCTACGAGAGGTCCATGAAGGCACTTGTAGGAACCACTCGGGCGCCGAATCACTAATTCACAAAGTCATTAAAGAAGGATACTACTGGGATAGCATGGAAAAAGACTCTAAGGAGTTTGTTCGAAAATGTGATAAATGTCAAAGGTTTGCACCGATGATCCACCAGCCCGGAGAAAAACTTCATTCGGTCTTATCCCCATGGCCATTCATGAAATGGCGGATGGATATCATCGACCCTCTGCCCTCGGCCCCAGGTAAATATAAGTTCATTTTATTTATGACTGACTATTTCTCTAAATGGGTTGAAGCACAGTCTTTCGAGAAAGTCAGAGAGAAAGAGGTTATAGATTTCATCTGGGGTCATATCGTGTGTCGATTCGGGATACTCGCCGAGATAGTGTGCGGCAATGGAAAATAATTTATCAGCGGCAAAGTGACGAAATTCCTCGAAGACTATAAAATAAAAAGGATATTGTCAACGCCATATGATCCTAGTGGGAACGGACAGGACGAATCGACGAACAAGACTATCATCCAAAACCTAAAGAAAAGGCTGAACGATGCTAAGGGGAAATGGAGGGAAATTCTACCCGAAGTACTTTGGGCGTATTGAACAACATCGAAGTCCAGTATAGGGGCAACTCCGTTTTCCCTAGTATATGGCTCTGAAGCCTTGATTCCAGTCAAAGTCGGTGAACTCAGTGCCAGGTTTCGACATACAACAGAAGAATCAAATCACAGAGTACTAGCCTCAAATTATTAGATGCAAAACGAGAAGCTGCACTCGTTCGAATGGCTACACAAAACCAACAAATCGAAAGATACAACAATAGGAGAACCAACCTCCGCCACTTCAGAGTTGGGGACTTAGTCCTAAGAAAATTCACCATCAACACTCGAGATCCAAATGAAGGGAAGCTCGTCCCGAATTGGGAAGGAACCTACCAAGTCCTCGACATCATCGGAAAAGGGTCTTATAATCTCGAACGATGGACGGGGAACAACTACCAGACAATTGGAACATATCGCTTCTCAAACGATATTATTGCTAAGGTATCACTTTCTCCCTTTTTTCATTTATATATTCGATGTTAACTTACTGCAGGTATTCGATCAAAGACATCGAGACCTCAGGTTTTAAAGCACACGTTGCACTCTTTTTCACTTAGATCGATTTTTATCCCAAATGGGTTTTTTCGGTGAGGTTTTTAACGAGGCAACAATTATGTGCTACCTGGGAAAAATTGAATAGTATCCAAGGCTTCTTTACAATCAATCTCGAATACTGAGGGGCATCACACTCGGATGTTATATTTTTTAGAAAAGTACTTCGTGTCAAAGGGTCTCGATAGGAAAACTTTGTAATGGGCCAAACGGTCGAATTAACCGCGTCCATATAGATTAGTCGAGCCCCGATGGCAAAACATGTACGCATGTATAAATTATTCAAAGAAGCATTATTTCTATTCAAATATCTTGTGTCTCAAAGAAAATTTTCTATTATACGAGCTCCATACTTGTGATTTTGTGAGAAATGCTCAAGGGCCAAATGCAAATATACCTTGAAAACTCGGGGACTGCCGTTGACGATCGACGTAATCGAGTTATCTAAACTCAAATTCATAAGACCTCAAAGAGGCACCCCTCGATCTATAAGCCAGGGCCGTCATTCTCGAGAACTAACATTTCGAACAAGTTTAAAGTGTTATTGGGAAATAATCGCAAGAGGCATATTCAAAGGCTACGGACAAATTAATGCGGCTCGGAGACGTTCGAATCCCGCTATAAAAATAGGCCTTCAAATTTTTTGAAAAACTGGTTAAAAAAAGCTACCCTCGGCAAATAATCAAAAGGGCTTTGATAAAATCAGCCCTTGAAAAATCAAAAGGGCTTCCATAAAATCAGCACTCGAAAAACCTTAAGAGGTATCAAATTATCTTAACACAAACGTGCTAAGGCACATAAAGCAAATGGGTTTCAAACGACATCGAACCCTTAAAAAACACAATGGGTAAAAAATATATGCTAAGGCATAAAGAAAATTTTACTAAGTATTTTTAAGCCGAAAGAGGGAAGTAATAGCCATCTTTTAGAGGCCATATCGGCCCAATCTAAAGAGCCTAAGGGCCAATACACTTAGAGTTCGAGATCTTTTTCACACTCAATTCAAATCTAAGGGTTCCACTATTCCGAGCTCAAATAAAACTGATTCGAATGTAGCTCGAGGATTCATCATTATTTTATATAAAACCTTAAGAGGTCTGTTACTGTGAATTCAAAACTTACTCAAACTCGATTATAAAAATAGTGCAAGTATGGCTTCGATCAAGCCATCCGAAATCAAAATCTGAAACATATAGTTGAGCTCAGGGACTCGCCCTCGCTTAATTAAAGAACCTAAGGATTTTTTCTACTGTAAGTTTGAGCTAGTGCTCACTCGATTGTAGAGGTTGCAGCAACAAAGTTTTCACAAAGCAAAGGAAAAACAAAATTTATCACAAAATCAGAGACCAAACAGAAAGAAAGGGAATATTTCATAAATTCAAAGTATTTACAAAGACCACACGGGGTCTTACACAAAAAATCCAAAAAAAAAAAAGAAAAAAAATATCCTAAGTGCTTGTCCGCCTCGAGAGCCGCTTCTTCGGAAGCTTCATCTTCATCTCCTCTGCTCTCGGATCCACTCGCGGAGTCTTCATCATCGAAAAGCAAAGCTCCGGCGTCGTCCTCCAATACCTTCGCACTCTCGATATCAACTGTGAGGTCGAAGCCATGAGCATGTACCTCCTCAAGAGTGTCACGACCCGAAATCCCACCTTCAGGCTGTGATGGCGCCTAACGTTGCACCCGCTAGGCAAGCCAACGTGTTAACTGAATTGATTTATTAAAAATTAAAAATAATAAACACTGACTAGATAATTGAGATAAAGTGCAGAAGCATTAACATAAATCTAAATAACAATGGCTAATAACGAAGAAATCCCTTGAAGTACAGAAGACCCAGAAGTGGAGTCACAACCTCACGAACCAGTCTAAGATTTGGCTAAAAACAACAGTTTGAAATAAAATGATATATCTGTCTGGAAACACATAGATGACAGAGTGCAAGATAGACAATGACGCCGAGATCCATGAACGCCTGTGGAACTACCTCGATGTCGTCTAGAATGGATCGAAGGATACTCCCCCTAACGAGGTCCACTGGGTCCGGCTGCATAATCTACACAACATAAAGAAGTGAAGGTGTAGCACCAGTACAACCGACCCCGTGTACTGAGTAAGTTCCGAGCCTAACCTCGGCGAAGCTGTGACGAAGCTAGGACACGACAACAAATGGTACCTGTGCAGTCCAGTAGTATAGCAGAAAATAAACAAGAATACAGTTACGGGGAAGAACATGCTGGGGATAAGAGGGCAACACTTGCTAAAACAATAGAATGAAGTATTAACGAAAATGTAGAAGTAAAACAGGAAATATTAACCCGAACAAGTAAAATAGACAGGAGAAAACACGACATGACCCCTCATGTATAACCTCAAAATCACAGGGGACGAAATGTCCCCTCGCGCATAAACAATAATGACTCGGCACGGAATGTCACCTCGTACGTCAATAATAATCAATCGGCACGGAATGTCCCCTCGTGCATAAATAATAATTAATCGGCACGGAATGTCCCCTCGCGCATAAATAATAATCAATTGACACAGAATGTTCCCTCGTGCATAAATATAATCAATCGGTACATAATGTTCCCTTATGCATAATTATAATCAATCGGCACAGAATGTTCCCTCGTGCATAAATATAATCATCGGCACGGAATGTTCCTTCGTGCATAAATATAATCAATCAACACAGAATGTTCTCTCGTGCATAAATAATAATCGATCTGCACAGAATGTTCCCTCGTGCATAAATATAATCATTGGCACGAAATGTTCTCTCGTGCATAAGTAATAATCACTCGGCACGTAATTGTTTCCTCGTGCATGATGAGTATAAAAACAACAATTGATATGAAAGTTTAACAATATGACATTTCAAATGTACATAAATAATCAACAAAATTCTATTGTCCTGTCAAGGGACTCAACTATAACCAATCTCACTAAGAAGTATAATATCAACAGTAAAACCCTCAGCCGAACACATAATCAATAACTTTCTACGTCATGAAGTAACCTCAAGGTACCAATTCCAAGTTTCCCAATAATTCACAACACATAGGATATCAAAGAGCATTAAATAACTCATCAAATTCGACTCACGGGCATGCTTGACCACAACATATAGGTACCCGTCACCTCACCTATACATTGGACATGAATTACACATAGCAAATAAGACTCTATACCTACTCCCTCAAGCTAAGGTTAGACCAAACATTTACCTCGGCTCCAAGAATGCAAGTCAAGCCTCAATCACGACCTTTCCTCTTGAATCCGACTCCGAAACGATAATATCTAGACATAATTGACTTAATAACATCAATAATTATTCAATAAATTAATCCCAAAGCCTAGTTATACATTTCCCATAATTCTTCCAAAAATACCAAAATTCGACCCCGGGCCCTCTTGGTCCAAACTCGAGGTTCGGACCAAAACCCGATTACCCATTCCCCCACGAACCCGAATATACAAATTATTTTGAAATCCGACCCCAAAATGAGGTTAAATTCCCAAAATTTCCAAAATCCCTAACTCTACCCAAAACCCCCAATTTATACCCTTGATTCCATGTTTTTAGACCTAAAATCTAGTAATTGATGAAGGAAAATAGAAGAAATTAGAGTTAAGAACACTTACCTATGAAGCTATGGTGGAATGTTCTCCTAAGACTTTCCCAAGAAGAGTGGAGAAGAAGAAAATGGTGAAAGATATGAAAATCCCGTAATGGGTATTCTGTTTTTGAGCAACTAAATAACTGGGCGGATTTACCCAACGCGATCGCGATAGAAGGGTTGCTATCGCGGAGAGTACTGGACTTCAGACTTACGCAATCGCGAAGTGAGCGGTGCGATCGCAGAGAACCCGTACATGGACCCATGCGATCACAAACGAAAGAACGTGTTTGCACAGAACAATTGCTACCAGCCCCTAACCCCACATGAGACTTACGCGATCGCAGACATAGGGGTGCGTTCGCGTAGAGCTAAAACCCTAAGGATCTACATTCGCACCCAGCTCTTTGCGACCGCGCAGAGAAAATTTACCCCTTCCCAAATTGAACATCGCGATCGCGTGCTTTACACCGCGATCGCAGAGAGGAAAAAGGCTAGACACCAGATGCAGCAGCAAAAACTAGAAATTTTGTAAGTTTAGCACCCCGACACAGACTTAAAACTCACCCGAGCCCTCGGGGTAAAACTAAATATACACACGCCTTCAAAATCATCCTACGAACTTATTCGAGTAATTAAACCACCAAAACAACATCAAAACAACGAATTAAACTAAAAAATCCATAGAATTTTCTCAAACTTCATAAACTATCAAATTTTCCAGTTTTGATCCGAAACACGTCAAACCAAGACCGTTTCTTTCCAAATTTTACAGATAACTCACATAACACATATTGAACCTGTTCCGGTCTCCGGAACCATAATACGGGCTCTGTAACACAGATCTCACATCAAAGTTCATTTTCAAAAGTCTTTATTATTTTTAGAAAACAATTTCCTTTAAAAATTTATTTCTCGAACTTGGGACCTCGGAATTCGATTCCGGGCATACGCCCAGGTCCCATATTTTTGTACGGACCCTCCGGGACCGTCAAATCACGGGTCCGGTTCTGTTTACCAAAAATGTTGACCAAAGTCAACTTTATTCTATTAATTATCATAAATTCAATTGTTGAACACATTTCCACATAAAGACTTCCCGTCTACGCGCTCAGGCTGCGTATGCACATCGAGGTGAGATTAACGGAGACTTTCAGAGCCTCGAAACATAGTTTTTTCTAAATTTACACAAGATGACCTTTTGGGTCATCACAAAGAGTTTCTCTCAGAGACTGGCGCCTAGCATGCTCAGCAAAGCAGGATAATTTAACCTCAGCAGCAACAAAAATATCCTTTGCCCGAGTGTTATCAGCTTCGGCGTCAGCTCGGTAAGAGGCCATGAGCGTCTCCGTCTTGGATGTGGCCCTTGCAAGCTCGACGACCACTCAGCCTCGAGCTCTTTAGCTTTCTTGGCTCGGGCCAAGCTCTCCTCCTTCACACTTTGGAGTTGACGCTCAAACAAAGACAACTGGGCCCGAACCGTATCTTTCTCCAAGGTAAGACGGTCCACGTGTTGCTTCCACCCCAAAGTCTTTGCTTATTTCATCTTAGCTTCCTCGTGAAGTTGCTCAACCAATTCGGCCTTCTGCTGAACCTGCAAGATCAAAGTGTTAATCGCCAATGTCAAGATAATACATAACAAGTTCCGAAAAATTTACATTACCCGTTCGATGAGCTCAGTCTGATCTTGATGAGCTGTTTTCAGTTCTGTTCGTAGGCTCCTGGTCTCCTCTTCTTTTTGCACATAGAGGAGTTTCAGGGCGTCTATCTCTGCCATGAGATTTTTGTGATCAGCCTCACATCGGGTCAGCTCAACACGGTATTTGGAGGACACTTCTCGATGGAGCGTCGTAGCCTGTGCATAAAAGAAAGAAATCAGAAATCAAGAAATAAAAATAATCGCAAACATGATAATAGGGGCTAAAACTTACTTGGTCCAGAAGCCGCTGAGCCTCATAAAAAATAAGCCATGAATCCAGGTCAAGACCATCATCGACCCCCGCGAAGCAGCCGCGAAATGTATCATCCCCTTCGTGGGTCGTCCCCACATCGGAGTTTCCCATAGACCGGGCTTCTCGAAATTGTTCCTCAGCAAAATGTGGGGCCAGGTGGCGAATCCTCAATATTAATTGCCCCAATCGAGTCACTTGGGGCATTCTCTTCTCTTTGAAGGGACTCAGAACTTGGCCCTTAGGGCACACCCGCCGGTTGTACATCACGGCGGGAGGCATCATCAACACCTAAAGACTTGGGGACTCTGCTCAGACCTTCCTCCGAGATTACCTCGGTCTGATGCTGAACCTCCTCGACCGTCGTCGGCTTAGCAGTTTCTGAAGCTTGAGTGCTTCCCCTCTTCCGAACCACCAACAGGCAGCCGACATCTTCTCCCTCCTCGTCTTCTTTTCGTAGTGTTTGGACTACATCGACACAAAGAACGACATGATCACATTCGAGCCTTGCTCTTTCTAGGCTTCGGAGTATCAGGAGGTGAGGCCCTTCTACTCTTCTTTTCTTTAGTCGGCTTCGGGGCCTCCTCTTCCCAGGGTGGATCTGGCCTCATGTGACATTGTCTCTGAGACCTGTATGAGAAGAAATCAAGTTAAAAAGAGTATTTCACAAGAAAGCACCAAACACAGATAGAGGAACTTACCATGATTTTTGGCCTCCCATCGTCCCTTGGCCAAATCACGCCACGAGCGCTCAGCATAAGAAGAGGTTGAGGCCAGTTGTCGAACCCAACCTGCAAGGTTCGGAACTGCACCAGGAAACCAGGGGAAAGTTGTACCATAAAGAAGAATATAGATGAGAAGAGGTAAAGGAAGCATAACAAGTAATCAAATGTTATCGATGCGGCTCTACTTATGCTTCATGTTCCATTCTTCGGGGAATGGCATCTTCTCGGTGGGGATTAAGTCAGAGGTCTTGACTCGGACAAATCGGCCTATCCATCCTCGGTCCTTGTCCTCGTCTATGCTCGAGAAAAGCACTTTCGTGGCCCGGCGCTGAAGCCTTATCAGTTCGCCCTGATAAAGACGGAGGTTGTATATTATTTAGATGATCGAGGGTGAAAGACATCCCCTCGACCTTGCTCGTGAATAATTTGAACAAAATGACAAAGCGCCAAAAAGAGGGGTAGATCTGGCCTAGGTTTACCCGGTATTGACAGCAAAAGTCGAGTATGACGGGATCGACGAGGTCCAATATGAAAGGGTAAGTATACACACTTAAGAACCCTTTCACGTGAGTGGTGATGTCCTCCTCGGGCGTAGGAATCACCACTCCTTTATTCTCCCAGTGATAGTCGTTTTTACCTGCTCGAGATCACCTTCGAAGATGGAACAAATGTATCTAGACATAGGCTTGCATCGGCCAGGAACCAAAGAGGATTTTTCGACTTTAAAGTCGGAAGTAAGTTGACACGGCCCGGGAATGCACTCTTCAATGCGTGGCTCCACCGGTGTTTTGTCACCGGTCGCGATGAGGGGGCCTTTTCTTTTTGAGGAACAATCTTTGATGTTTTTGCCATTGATATATGAGGTTTAAGAAAGAAGAAGGCGGAATTTGTGTTTTAATAAGAGATTGGCAAACAGAAACTGGCAAAGATGATGAACTTGAAGAGTAGAAAAGCTTTTAGAGATTAGAAGAAGTTTTGAAAGTAAAGTTTGAGAAGATTATAAAGGTAGTCTATTTATAATGGCCATTTCGACGGTTTGAAAGCACTGGTGGCCGACCATCAAATGGCATTAATTAATGACCATGGGAACTATGTAGACGCGAAGCTTCAATCACTTATGTCGCTTACGTCACAAGATTGACATCATAATCGATCGATATATTAAATCGTAGTCTCAAGTTTGTTTCTTCTTGTTACACTCCAAAAAACGAGGGAACTATCTATATACGGTCGAAACCGGGCATACCTGATTTCATTGGCAGGGGAGTTACCTCGAGGGTAACTCCGTAATAGATCAGGCTCGAGCTCAAAGATAGAACATCGAACCTAGGGATCGAAATGTTCATTGAGATCGAGGCCAGCAACAATCGAGACCAAGCGTGATTGACTTCGTGTAAGGCGTAAATAACTAAATGGCGAGATATCAGTAATCGGTCGAAGATCACGGTAGAAATCCTGGAACAGAACAAATCAAAGCGGTTATTGATGCCAATCGTGAGATTTATTTTCATTATTGGAATTATACTTTATTTAAGATTCCTCTATTATATAAAGATGGATCCCATTCATTTGTAAGGGCATCATATTTCGATGACAAGAATTTATAGTTCTGTTATTCTCTTTATTTTGCTCATTGCTCATAAGAATTGTTCCATTCTCTACTGTTCTAATTACCCCCCACCTCGAGACTATCTTGAATCGAGGTCGAAGCAATGTTTTCACACTGATTTGATTTATTTTATTGTCCAATTTATCTATTTATTTCATTGTTTATCAATTGATATTGAATTAAATCATATATCCTTAAAACCACAATATAAGTTTAATTGTTACTCGATTTTTAGGGTAGACAGGTAGGTAGGTAAGGGTAATTAACTTTAATTGAATAAATATATATTATAACTAATTTTTAAATAGATAGAAAATAGTAATTAGTTTAAGTTCATTGAGTATTTTGCATAAATTGCTCAATTAAAAGTGGTGCAAGAGAATGGAGATCATTTCCCCCAAGTTATGGGCCAAAATGAGTTCATTTGGGTCAATGGGCATGTTTATCGGCCCCTTACTATTTAGTGGTTGAAAAACGAAAACAGGGAGAAAACAGAAAAAGTGTGTGTGTGTGTGTGCGTGAGAGAGAGAGAGAGAGAGTGAAAGATGAAGCTGTTAGGATGGTGGTTGATGCTAGTGGGCACACTTCGGCTTGCATCGGTATGGTTTGGTTTCTTCGACATTTGGGCTCTTCGTCTCGCTGTTTTCTCCAAAACCACCAGTAAGTTTTACACACACTTTTTTACTTAGATCACGCTTCGTGCTCTACATTTCGTCGTTGGATAAAGAGCAGTGCACGCACATTTTGGCTTTTGTTTAATTCTCGCGATCTGATTTGAATCTGCAAGCAATCCTATATTATTCCAGTACACATCAATTCCCCTCACTTTCGCCTTGTGTTCTGTGATTTGTCACTCAAAAAGTGTCCTTTTTGGTAATTTTATTCCTTCGCTTAGGATGATTACATATAGGAACTTATGGCAGCTATTTCTAATTGAAATCAATTAGGGATCAGATTAAGACAGATCGGGATTTTAATCAATTATTACTTTGTGGTTGTAGTCTTGTAGATGCATGTTTAGTATGAATAAAATTCGAACCCGAGCTACAATACTCATTGTAAGCTCATGTACACTGTCAAAACACATGCGCTGTTGAGTGTTAAAACTTTGGATCTGTCCCTACACCAGACGCGTTTCATTTTGAATGGGAAAAGGAATAAGGGACGATGTACTGTTGAATCAATTTGCTACTCCACAGGGTTGAAAATGGTGATAAGAATGATTAAACCGGATTAATACATTATGTCATTTGGGCTTAAGACTTGGCTTTTGACGTCATGTCTTTGGCATGTATCTATAGGCAATAGATTTGATCAGATTTACGGGTCTGAAAATCTGTGGATTCAATGCACATTTGTTGCTTACCAAGTACTCCTAAACAAGCTTAAATTTTCATTTCTCAATCTTTACGTACAAGGATTACTATTTCCACATTTCACATTCTCTTGATTTAAGACACTAATGAATAATCCTATTCGGATATTCTAAGCAAGCGTAACCAGATATTTGCTTTAGTGTTCTCGGCTTAGTGGCTTATCTGAAATCCACATACGAACTGATCAAAATCAAAATGTGGACAATAGTAAAGGGAATGATTTCAAGAATCAGATTGAGCTCTTCTCCTTGCTAGGGATGGAATATTTGTGCATTTTAGGTAGTATTACATTGTGATTTATAATACCTCCTTATAACTGGTTACCAGATCAATCTATTCAACATGTAGATGCAACAATTATAAACTAATGAAAATTTAACCTATTTACGGATATCCTATAGCAAACAAAAAGGTGTTTACCATTTAACTAGGCAGTTTTCAAACAAGACAATTCCGACACATAAACAAAGTCAGTTGAATCAGGAAAAACAATCATACCCACAGATCTACACTCAGTAATTCATGATGTGATAATGTGATATCAACAGGTGCTCAGATTCTTTAATCCACCATTTGAATGAAGTATGAGGACAATAAGGTTTTCCCAAAAGAAGCTAATTATTTCTTCTTGAGCACAAACATTACGTAGAACTGGTAAAGAATCAATTTTCTTTTTGATAAGGAATGGGACACGAATCATTCTGAAACCTTATTTGGATATATAGAAGCATAATTTGTTTAAGAGAAGTTGATTGTCAGAAGCTTCTGTAGCTTGGATTTAGCTCTTAAAGTTTGGAACATATAAAAATGTAATTATTCTCTTGCAGTATTTGTAGCACTTGTTTCACGTGTCTCTTAATATTAGCTTGTAATTCTGCATGTCTTTTAAAAAGGTAAAGCTGTTCCCCTTTATAAGATTTTTGTACTGTCACAAATGGGTGTCATTATCGGTACCTTCAAGCTCTCCACATAGCCCTATCCTTTCATAAGAGAAGTCTTTATCCAAGAATTGCAGCTCAAAAGACTTCTTAAAATGTTCTCGTTATGTCTGTTCGAGTTACATATCTTCATGTCATCCCATTTGGGTTATTTTGTGTTATTTTGCAACTCAGCTGGAGTGAGTAAATCCGAGAATTTATTCTTCTTGATAGGTTGGAATAGTGTTGTTGGCAGTACTTGCTTGGCCCCAATGCACCTATAAATACTATGTATTGTCAAGTAAGTGTGACAATATGATGTTTCTTGTCTGGCTTGAATTTATTGGGAATGATTAGGATGGTAGAAGGGGAGCCTTGGAGCAATGGTAAAGTTGTCTCCATGTGACCTATAGGTCGCGGGTTCGTTCGAGCCATGAAAACAGTCATTAATGCTTGCATTAGGGTAGGTTGTCTAATGCGGCGAATGCAGGATGCTTTATGCACCGGCTGCCCTTAGCTTATGTGGGACGACAATGTGGGAATTTGGTGGCTACAACTTGTGAATGTATGGAGTAGCTTTTGTCATGAAATAGAACCTTACTGGTAGTGCATTCACGGATCAAAAGAAGTTACTGGTACTGCAGTGTGCTGTCAGTAGCAACACATTTGATTAGTTACATTTGGTGCTCAACTTCTTGAGTAACTCTTAAGAACATTGACTTTTTAATCTCAAATCTGTGCATGTACCTTCAATTTGACAAATGATAAATACTTTGTATTGGATCGGAAGGTTTTACTTGTGATTGCATTGGAATAACCATGCATTACATTGCTCTTTTCTTTTTCTTGTATTCCAAAGTCCTGTTAACTAATGTGTCAACTCACTTCTTTTCAAGGTCTTGTCCTAAATTTGATATGTTTCTAATGGAAATTGTCCTTTCCGATTATCATGTGCAGTGTCAGAAGTACATGGGAGGACATTTGGAGTGTGGACTCTTCTAACCTGCACTCTTTGCTATCTTTGTGCATTTAACCTTCACGACAGGCCTTTGTATTTGGCAACCTTGTTATCGTTTGTCTATGCCTTCGGTCATTTCCTGACAGAGTTCTTGATCTATCAGACAATGGAAATAAAAAATCTGGTTACTGTTGGTATATTTGCAGGTATTGTTCCTCCCAGAGTTCTTTTTTATGACCCCTACTAGATCCTGTAATGTTTTTCTGTGTTTCCCCTCCATCGCTGGCTTTGATGTGCTAATAAAACAGTGGTAGTGAAAATTGGATTTACTTAACTAGTGCTTTCAAAATGCAAGAACTGCTTTCAAATGATATAACCTGTGATTCGTCCTTAATTCACCAAGTACCCATGTGATTCAGAGTTTCTGTTTAGCATCTATTAACATGGACCTGGGTTCATTTAGTTGTGCCATGTCACTACATCCCCAACTTAATCATTTGAAGACCTGCTTGTGCTCCTTAATTTTCTGAAAAATCTTTGTCAAACTTTACCGTGTTTCTTTCTTGTGAACTTTTTAGTTGCCCTAATTGAACTACTGGAACTTGCTCTTCTTATGAATTAAAGCCTATCTTTTGGATGGAGTACTGTTTGTTTAAGCCAAATTTACTACCTAAAGATGTTAGTTACTTTTTAAAAAAGGAGATGATGAAGCAAATATTTATGATTATTCTAATGAAGGGTTGAATTAGTTGTCAACTTCTGAACTTCTTTACCTATGTTCAGGGGCGGAGCTAGCATAGAGCTTGTGGGTTCGGCCGAACCCAGTAACCTTGGTCCAAACTACGTATTTGTCTTAAAGCTTCATTGAATATGTACAAATTGTTAATCTAGAACCCAGTAACATAAATAAATTAGAATCTCGAACCCACAAGCGTTAAATTCTAGCTCAGCCTCTGCCTATGTTTGTGGTTTAACTATAATAAGGAAGTTGTAATAATCTGGAGGTAACTCAAAAGAACAGCTGCATTAGTGACATTATCTTTCTGCATCAATACATTCTTTCATTTCTTTGCAATTACTTGATCTCACTCCAAGTCAATACCACTTTTGACTGTCTTATGGAGTTCCATTTTATCTCAGGCACATCTATAGTGTGGATGTCATTGCAGTGGAATGCACACCAACAGATTAAAACTAAGAGTTCATAAAAGTGAATCAATAGCAGTGGATTGAAGCAGATTTTTACGACGTTATCCCTTTTGGCCTATGCCTTTGCTGCTGCGATTTAAGTCGCAGAGTTTTAGTTGGGTGAGCTCTGGAAGAATCTCTCATTGAACTTCTTGGCCGCAATTTTCTCAATGTAATGTCTCAATGGGAAGGATTTCGTGTGTCGCAGACTTGGTCGACGGATTATTTTCGAATATTTTCCAAAACATGGAAAGCCAAAAACTTTTTTCTACTATTGTTTACATGGTCAATCCGTGTTTCTGTATAACTTATCTTTTTGGTTGATTATCAACTTTATCTCGTGGTATAACTGGCAATAGTTTATGCTTTTCACCAATGAAATCTTTTACCGAATGATTCATATTTAGAGTGTCAGAAAACTTGTTTATGCATTGAAATACGCAGAAAGTAAAAGCAATTGTCTGTCTATTTTGATAAATATGCTGTTTGAATGCTTGAATCTGGTAAAAACATCATACTGTTGCAACTGCGCAAAGCTTCAGAAGGCAAAAACACGACAAATATTTGTAGAAAACCATTGATAGAATACTAGACTTGCAACTATGCCCCTCTGCTACAGATCATTATAACACCAGCAAGGATTAGGATTCGTCCAAAATAAATCCATCCACCTAAATACAACTACAATTACATATAAGCAATCCTCGCATTCTCCATGTTTCAGGTTGAAATCCTTAAAAATACTCTTAACAAAAACATATTTCTCTAATCTGATAGTAACTAATACTAGTGGATTTTGGAAAAAACAGCAAGTTATACTATGTCATACACTAATTAAGTCCGGTATCGATGGATGAGTCTTGGCTTGTAATTGCCTATGCAGCTGTGCATTTCTATCTCTTGCAGTTCCTTTGACACTTTATTCTCAGAGTAGTCTGTGGTGATTCCCCTTTATAGTGCTGAAACGCTTTACCTGTTTACTAGTAAAAGAAAAAAAAATTAGAGCTGCTTAGACTGCATCTCTTCTCCTTGTTGCATCTTCATCTATTATTTCTTCCAATTGTTCATGCTCTCCAACTCCATCTGTCTCATCTTCTCCATCATTATTAGCTATTTCTCCTTCATTTTCTTGGGTTTTCCCTTCATCTTCTTCCTGTTCAAGATCTTCATCTGGGTTTTTCTGAAACTCAGCAGCTAACTCATCTAATAGCATAGGATTCAGATCCTTTCTCCCTAACTTCAACACTTGTTCCCCATCTTGTTCTTTAACTGTTTTTTCTTCCAAATTCTCCACTAACCCCACCTTGCTCCTGTAGTAAGATTTCTTTACTTGGTAAATCAACCAGAAGCAGATCAAAAGCAGTGCAAATACTTGAAAAGCATGCTTTAGTTTTAACCCTTTTGTCCTCATATTCCTACTTGATGATTGCTTCAACATGTTCACTATTCACAACACTGCTATCCCTCCATGTTTTACCAACTTCTAGTTCTAGTTAAAATACAATCTGTGTGATTTCAACTTAGGATAAAAACAAATTATTAGGGTACTATTTGAAATTACCAGCTGGTGTGTGTCAACTGTCAAGTTGTAGAGATGAGGTGTGAGAAGAAAAGGTTGTGAGGCTCCAACTTTATTTGGAAACTTAAGGACATGGAGCAATCACAAGTAGCTACATGTGGTGCATTTGTCGGTGGGAGGAATTTAATGAGGTCCAGCAATTGAGTCAAAGTTACATTGACTGTTGAGCCCCTACATTTTAAACCTTCAAGGGGTCGTTTGGTAACCTGACAGAGTTATCCAGGATAATATTATTTTTTTCCACCTGGTAGGTGGATTAAAATAATCCTAAATTTGATGGTATAAGGTGGTATATCCAGTATTATATTTGGGATTAAATTTATACCATGTTTGATTGATGGTATAAATTTAGAGGGTGTTTTGGCTAAGATTACAAGCTGGTCAAACTGGCTAATAAGCACCTTTTGGCTTATCTACGCGTTTCGTAAACACCCCAGTCAAGTGCTTATAAGCTAAAATCAGCCATAAGTCATAAGCTGGTCATTCAGAACTTATGATTTTTCAGCTTTTAAGCACTTTTAGTTTGACCAACACTAAAAGTGGTTAAATGGTTTAGATAGTTCGGGCATGTGTTGAGGAGGAGCCCAGATGCCTCGGTAAGGAGGTATGAGCAGCTAGTTGTGGAAGGCACAAGAAGAGGTAGAGGTGATCAGACAGGACATGGGGAGGCTTCAGATTTCCAAAGACATGGCACTTGATAGGAAGATGTGGAGGTCGAGTTTAGAGGGTTGTAGGTTAGGAGGCAGTTGAGTCTTGCCTTACTTCGTACCGTTGTGAGACTAGTCTGGTAGGGTTTTTGTCTAAGTTAGCTAGTGGCAATGTTGCGTCTTGCTATTTCGCTTTTAGTGCCGGACTTACTTACTAGCTATTGCTTTTGTTTTGCATTTTTCTTCTGGATTTTATGTTGTTTATATTTTCTTATGATTTATGTGGTGATACTGATATTGTGTCCTTTTGTCTTTTTATTTTTTTGAGCCGAGGGTCTTTCGAAAACAGTCTTTATACCTCTTCGGGGTTAGGGATAAGGTCTGCGTACACACTACCCTCCCAAGACCCCACTAGTGAAATTTTACTGGATTGTTATTGTTGTTAGTTTGACCAACACTTTACTGATTTATCCTTAGCAATATTTTCTAATTCACAAAATACTATTTCCAAACTATATATCCTGACTTTCTCTTCATTCCATATTTCTTGTTAATTATTTTCTTTACAAAGAAATTTTTTAATTTATAATCTTTTGAAAAAAAAATTAAGGGTGTTTTAGACATTTTAACAAAAGAATAGCTTATCGGTACCTTTTTATCAAACACATACAGGGGCGGATCTAGCATATACTCCGAGGGTTCAATTGAACCCATAACTTTCAACGCAAAGTAAAAATTTATTTGTAAAAATTCATTAAATTATAAAAATAGTAGAGATGAACCCATAACTTTCAATTATAATGGGTTCAATGCTAAAAGTTTTAGAAGTTGAACCCATAAGATTTAAATTCCGGATTCGCCTCTAAACACATCAACTGCTTATTATCAGTTTCAACACTTCTATCTAACCCTGTAAATACTTATTTTAAAAATCAATTTCGGCACTTAAAAACATTTTAGCACTTCAAATTTATCAACTATTTACAATCACCTAATTCAAACGAACTCTTAATCTCTTACCTTATTCACCTCATCTCGCGTACCAGAGGAACCCTTAATTCTTAGAATAATTTTTACTCTAAGTAAAGAAGCATTATGCTTGTTTTTTCAAAAAGAATCTCATTATACAAAAGTGTGACGATAAGAAGTCCGCGTGTTATAAAGCATCATTGTGAATTGAGCTTTGAAAAAACTATATAAAAAGAGCACAGTTTTACAACTAAATATTACTCCTAAGAAATTGTACTAAAATATTACAGTCAAATAAAATTTATTCGATTATCCAAATAATGACAATGTCCTATGAAATGCGACAGGGAAAGTTAGACTAATGATTGGACCAAATTACTTCCTCCCTTCACTTTGATTTTACACACCTCTAAAAAAAAATAATAAATAAAATACATAATTTACTGTGATATCTATATTAATTAGTGTATAGTCTTAATGGATTTGAAATGAATAATTAATACTAAGGACAAAACAGGAAAAATAAATTATTTTTCTCTTGATATGCGAACTAAAAGTGAATGGAGGAAGTAGTTTGATTAATTTGTTTTTATCCATAAATAGTTAGACTAATGCTGATTCATGATTTAAATTTTATGGGTTCAATTTTTAAGTTTTTAGTAGTGAATCCATTATAATATTAAAGTTATGAGTTCATCTCTACTATTTATGCAATTCTGATAAATTTTTATACATGAATTTATATTTTGCATCGAAAGTTATAGGATCAATTGAACCCTTACCTATAACCATATAGGTGTGTTTGGTGTAAAGAAAAATATTTTCTCCATATTTGATTGGTGAAAGGAAAACTTAAGCTCTTCAACGATCAGCAGAAATGACATGAGATGTTTATAAACTCATTTCGTGAGCTGTACATGATATCTTGGAGACAATTCATGTAACTCAACAGTTAATCTAATACTAGTAGTATTTGATAATAAGTTGGCTCAGGGAACAAGAGCGGGGGCAAACAGGTGGGCTCTGGGCTGGAACTGTGGAGGCAGAAAGAAAGGGGCTTCTCAGTATAAATTATTGGTGTGAGAGAGCCTTAACTCCATGTGAAATATGGGTGTGTTGCTGGCCCCAAATGTGCCGATCATTTTTCTCTTTTTTTTTTTTTTTGGGTTATAAATAGAACTCTATTTAGAGTGAATTTTTATCTTTTAAAGAGTTCTACTTTGTGGCTAAGTCATTTTTCCCTATAAATAGAGGGGTCTTACCCCATTGTAAATCATCCCAAAATTCAATAAGAATTTTCTCTCTCTTTCTCTGCAATATTGTTCTTGTTCTTTTATTGTTTCATAACACGTTATTAACACGAGACTCTACCGTCTCAAGAAGCTCTTTGAGAAGATTAAGGTATAACTTTTCTCCTCTACTTTTCTTTTAATTATGACTGACATTATAAAAAGAAAGTTCGTTGCCTTGAAATTTTGGGCAAGAACTATATGATATGGGTGTTGGATGATGAAATCCATTTAGATGCAATGGGTCTTGGAGACCCCATTAAAGATAAAAATAAAGCACCTACCCAAGACTGTGCTAAGGCCTTGATTTTCTTGCGCCATCACCTTGATGAAGAGTTGAAAATGGAATATCTCACAGTCAAAGATCCACTTGTTTTGTGGAATGACTTAAAGGAAAGATATGACAACTTAAAGTTGGTCACTCTTCCACAAGCACGATATGATTGGACTCATCTGAGGCTCCAAGACTTTAAGTCTTTCTAAGTATAATTCTGCGATATTCAGAATTACTTCTAAATTGAAACTCTGTGGAGATACTATCACTGATTATGATATGTTTGAAAAAACGTTTACAATGTTTCATACTTTCAATATGGTCTTGCAACAGCAATACCGAGAGAAAGGTTCCAATATGGTCTTGCAACAGCAATACTGAACGAAATAATGACTTGCTCATGAGAAATCACGAAAATCTACCCACTGGGTCTACACTATTGCCTGAAGTGAATGAAGTGTATTCCCATTATGCCAAACGTGAGAAAGGCCGTGGCCCTATTAATGGTCGTGGTCGTGGTCGTGGACAAGGAAGAAATTTTTCTGGTGTTAATCACCCCCAAAGAAAAATAACCACCAAAAGTGGAAAGGGAAATATGAGAAGCCAAAGGCAAATGGTTCAGAGACTGAATGTTATCGTTGCGGTGAAAAAGGCCATTGTGCAAAAAATTATCGTGTGCCAAGACATTTGGTTGAGCTTTATCAAGCATCTCTAAAGAATAAAAGCCCTGAAGCTAATTTTGTCTATGACAATGAATTTGATATCACCCACTTAGATGTGGAAGACTTCTTTGAGCGCCCTGATGGAAAAATAGACCACTTGATCGGTGATGGATCCGTGGTTAAAGATGATTGAATAGTTTAATCTTTATTTTTGCCTATTCGTAGTAGTTAATGAATAAACATCATGTAATCAGTTCTTTACATGAGTAGTCATTAGTATCAATTAGTATTATTTATTTTATAAATAAAGTTAGTTCGTTTTAGCAGAATGTAATTCTGGAATCATCTTTTATTTCGTCAGCACCTAATGGCTTTAATACATTACCTAATATGACTAATATGCTACTATATAGTGTCATTATAATGTCAGGCAATCTAAATAAATTATCTACCACTTTAAAATATATCACATTGTTCTCTTGATTGTCGTATTTGACAAAATCATTCACTGGGTATCCATGTATACATCATAAGTTGGAAAACTAGTTTTATAGCCATGTACAATTTTCCCATAACAACGTGCACGTACTAAAACAAACATACAATTGATATTATGTAAAAGAATTATTTTTTTCTCTGAAAATACTAATATTTATTTGTATATTTCTTTTATATGTCAAACCATGGGAAGCAAATATGGATATCTCACAAAACAAACTTGGATCAAAATTCAATTGTAAAAATATTTGCTTAGTTGATTCATGTACGACACATACAATATTCAAAGAGAAGAAATATTTCTCTCATTTAAGTATGTGTAAGACAGATGTTACTACAATTTTCTGGTAGTAGTAAATTAATTGAAGGCTCTGGAAAAGCTACTATAACTCTACCTAAGAAAACAATACTTATCATAGAGAATTNCAAAGAGAAGAAATATTTCTCTCATTTAAATATGTGTAAGGCAGATGTTACTACAATTTCTGGTAGTAGTAAATTAATTGAAGGCTCTGGAAGAGCTACTATAACTCTGCCTAAGGGAACAATACTTATCATAGAGAATGCAATGTTCTCCTCCAAGTCCAAGAGGAACTTGTTGAGTTTTAAAGATATCCGCCGAAATGGATATCATATTGAGACAATGGACGAAAATAATCTTGAATATCTCATCATTACCAATAATGTCTCTGGCCAAAAGAAGGTTATTGAGAAGGTCCCATCTTTATCTTGTGACATGTATTGGACAAGAATTAGTGCAATTGAAGCACATTCTATTGTAAACCATAAGGTTACTGATTCCAATACTTTTGTACTTTGGCATGATCGATTGGGACACCCTGGATCAATTATGATGAGACGAATTATAGAAAACTCAAATGGGCATCCATTAAAGAATTTAAAGATTCTTTTAAATAATGAATTTTCTTGCACTTCTTGTTATCAAGGCAAGTTAATTATAAGACCATCACCAACAAAGGTTGGGATTGAGTCCACTGCGTTTTTGGAACGTATACAAGGGGACATTTGTGGACCTATTCCACTAGTGGGTCGTTTAGATATTTTATGGTCTTAATAGATGCATCCTATAGATGGTCTCATGTGTGCCTATGCAATTCCTCATAATCCAATTAAGTCTATTAGACTTGATAATGCTGTTGAGTTTTCATCCCAAGCATTTAATGATTATTGCTTATCAATTGGGATAAAAGTGAAACATCATGTAGCTCATGTTCACACTCAAAATGGCCTTGCAGAGTCTTTAAATAAACGTCTGCAATTGATAGCAAGACCGTTACTCATGAAAACGAGGCTGCTCACTTTTGTTTGTAGTCACGCCATTTTGCATGCAACAATGCTAGTTCGTCTCAGACCGACAAATTATCATAAATAATCCCCGTCGCAATTAGTTTTGGGTCATGAACCTAATATATCCCATTTAAGAATTTTTGGATGCACAGTATATGTGCCTGTAGCACCGCCATATCGCACCAAAATGGGTCCCCAAAGAAGGTTAGGAATATATGTTGGGTTTGAATCGCACTCCATTATTCGATATCTTGAAACATTAACGGGGGATTTATTCACTGCCCGATTTACAGATTGTCAATTCGATGAGATACTTTTCCCAAAATTAGGGGGAGAAATTGGTGAAACCAAACAGAAAATTTTGTGAAAAAATCCATCATTGTCTCATCTTGATTCACGTACCTCTATTTGTGAAAAAGAGGTGCAAAAGATTATCCATTTGCAAAGAATAACAAATCAAATGCCAGACGGATTTACGGATTTGAAAAGGATAACAAAATCATATATCCCTGTAGAGAATGTTCCAATCCTTATTGATGTCCCTATTGGACAATCTTCTAGTGTCATAGCTAATGAGTCACAACCACGCCTAAAACGTGGCAGACCATTGGGTGGTGGATTATGTCTTTGCATATAATGTTGCATCTAACATTATGCAAGATAATGAGGATCTTGAACCTCAATCTGTTGGAGAATGTCGACAAAGACATGATTGGCCAAAATGGCAAGAAGTAATCCAATCAGAGTTGAATTCACTTGCGAACGTGAAGTTTTTGGGCATGTAGTCCAAACACCTAATGGTGTTAATCCTGTTGGCTATAAATGGGTCTTTGTACGCAAGAGGAATGAGAAAAATGAGGTACAAAGATATAAGGCACGCCTTGTTGCCCAAGGATTTTCACAAAGGCCTGATGTCGATTATGAAGAGACATATTCACCCGCCATGGATGCTATAACATTTCGTTATCTCATTAGTTTTGTTGTCCATGAAAATCTTGACATGCATTTAATGGATGTGGTTACCGCCTACCTTTATGACTCACTTGATAATGAGATATACATGAAAATTTCCGAGGCATTTAAAATGCCTAATACACATAATTCAAAGTCCCGAAAAATATTTTCAATCAAATTGCAAAGATCTTTGTATGGTCTAAAGCAATCAGGACGTATGTGGTATAATCGTCTTAGTGAGTATTTATTAAAGGAAAGTTATATAAATGATGCCATTTGTCCATATTTTTTTATAAAGAAAACAACATCGGAATTTGTTGTACTTGCCGTATATGTTGACGACATAAACCTTATCGGAACTCCTATAGAACTCCAAAAGGCAATTGATTATTTAAAGAAAGAATTCGAGATGAAAGATCTCGGAAAGACAAAATTATGTCTTGGTTTGCAAATTGAACACTTGGCAAACGGAATTATTGTTCATCAATCTACCTACATAGAAAAGGTACTGAAACAGTTTTACATGGATGGAGCACATCCATTAAGTACTCCGATGGTTGTTCGATCACTTGATGTGAATAAGGATCCATTCCGACATCGAGAAGAGAATGAATAGCTACTTGGTCCTGAAGTACCATATCTTAATGCAATTGGTGCACTAATGTTGTGATGACCCAAGGGGTCATTTTATAAAATTAGACTCCGTTCCATTCTAAATAACCATAAAAATAGAAAAATTAAATACCTCTATTTGCGTGCGCAGTCCAGGTGTGAAACCGGAAAGCTTTAATGTGAAAATATGAGAAATAGTGATTTTAAGAATTTAAATTTGATAAAAGTTGACTTTGGTCAATTTTTTGAGTAAACGGACCCGGATCCGTGTTCTGACGATCGCGGGAGGTTCGCAGTAAAATATGGGACTGGTGCGTGTGCCCGAAAATGAATTCCGAGGTCCCAAGCCTTAGAAATTAATTTTTGAAAGAAATTATTTTGCTGAAATGCTTATGAATTAAAGAAAAGAAATAATGCTAAAAAAATCAATTATATAGGGTCCGTATTTTGGTTCCGGAGCCCGGTACAACTTTGTTATGACATTTAAAGGTTAACTGTGAAATTTGGTGAAAAACGGAGTTCGTTTGATATGATTTGGACATCCGGTTGAGAAATTATGAACTTTAAGAGTTTTTGTTGAAAACAATGAGTTTTGAGGTTTAATGCATTGATTTTGTAACGACCCGGTCGGTCGTTTTAAGAATTAGTGCCCCGATCCCCTATTAATCGCTTCTCCCATGTCTATTTATGTTATTGGAACTTGTCAGAGCGTTGAGTGATGAAATCCGGGGTAATTTTGGACACATAGTCCATAAATGTGGAATTTAGCTTTAGAAATCCGGAATGGAATTCTGTCGACTCCGTTAGCTCCGTTGGGTGATTTCGGGGTTAGGAGCGTGTTCAGAATGTGTTTTCGAGGTCGGTTGTGGATTTAGGCTTGAATTGGCGAAAGTTAGAATTTTGGCCGATAGGTGAAATTTTGATATCGGACTCGGAATGGAATTCCGAAAGCGATAACAGGTCCGTAATGTCATTTGTGACCTGTGTGCAAAATTTGAGGTCGTTCGGATGAGTTTTAACGTGTTTCGGCATTGAATGTGAATTCTAGAAATTTCATAAGTTCTTAGGCTTGAATCTATGCATAATTGATGATTTTGATGTTATGAGATGCGTTTTTAAAGCTCGGCCAAGTTTGAACAAGGTATTAAGGTCAGTTGGTAGGTTTGGTTGAGGTCCCGAGGGCCTCGCGGTTGTTTCGGATGCCCAACGGGTGAATTTAGGACTTTAAGAGCAGCTGAACCATTTTGGTTCTGGTGTCTCGCACCTGCGATGGTATTTCCTCAGGTGCGGACACGCAAGTGCGAAGGGGGTGCACGCAGGTGCGGATGTAGCTTAGGCTGGCCCGACTCGCAGGCGCAGAAGAGTATCCGCAGGTGGGGAGCAGCATCGGCGACCCAGCCACCGCAGGTGCGACCCCAGGTCTTTTAATGAGTTTCCGTAGGTTCGATTGTGTTTCGGCAGGTGCGGCACCGCAGGTGCCATCCCAGTGTTGCAGGTGCGAAACATCTAGGCTGGTTATACCAAAATCCGAGGGTTTGAAATTCATAACTCCAAAATCGATTGTGAGCTCGGGAATTGGCGATTTTCAGTGGCATTTGAAGAGGAGAATCATAGGTAACGTTTTCTAACCTTAGTCCATTTGTATATCAGTAATCTCTATCAATTTCCTCAATCTAATCAATGAAATTGGATGAAAAACCATGAAACTGGGATGAAACTTACCCAAGTAGAAATCTGAGGATTTAGGGAGATTTAGACGTCGGATTTTGTTGATTCTTGTTCGGGTGGGTTCATGAGCGAATGGGTGTTCGGGAAATATAAATTTTACCCGATTCCGAGACATGGGCCCAGGGACTTTTTGGATGAATTTCCTAATTTCGCGTATTAGCTTAGAAATAATTAGCTATTTTGTTCCCTTGAAGTGATATTTACATTATGCAATCGATTTGAATAGATTTGGGCCACCCGGATTCGGATACTCGTGGCAAGAGCGTGGTATTGAGTTGATTAGCGCAGTCAAGGTAAGTGGCTTTCCTAATTCTGTGTTGGGGACTTCCCCTTAGATATTTTTATACTGATTTGTTACGTGGACGCCGTGTACGTGAGGTGACGAGTGCGTACACGGGTCATTGTTGCTAAAATCCTATTTTTACTTCCATGTTCATTCCTATATTACTGGTTCATGTCTTAACTGAGTAGTTAGCTTAAGAGTAAGCATGACTACATGTCCTTACTTGATTTCCTCTTATTTGCTACTAGTTGCACCATGCTTAGGTAACTTTACTCTATTCTTGCCTGTTGTTTTCCTGGACTGTTTAATTAATCCGTATCCGACATACTTCTGCTTTTCATATTTAAATTAGGACTACAGACCGAGATACATGAGCTTTCCCCTTGTACTGCATTTCATATTTAAATTGGGGCTACGGACCGAGATCCGGGAGCTTTCCCCCTGTACTGAAATGCATATTTAAATTGGAACTACGGACGGAGATCCGGGAGCTTTCCCCCTGTACTGCATAGCATATTTAAATTGGGACTACGGACTGAGATCCGGGAGCTTTCCCTGTGTACTGATTGCACATTTACTGTTGAGATATATGTTGTGCTGAGCCGAGGGCTCTCTTTCTGTTATTAATTCTTCCAGTTTTCATTAATCATGTTTATCATTGCTTATCTATATTTCACTTTTTAAAATTATATATTGACTTGTTTTAAAAAACTCAGTAGGGCCTCAACCTGAACTCGTCACTACTTGACTGGGGTTAGGCTTGGCACTTATGGAGTACCGAATGTGGAGTAACCACGCCCTTTCCTGCGCATGTTTTCCCCATGTGCAGATCCAGGTACCAACACCCAGTATCGTGGCTAGGAGTCGTTCTAGCAGCTGCCAGGAGACCGCGAGGTAATTCTGTTGCGTCCTTAGAATCCCACGAGTCCCATTCTACTCTAGTATAGGCATAGAGGACTTATGTATCTTTCCACTATTTCATTGTATAGAGCTGCATTAGTACCGAGCTTGTGACTATCGTGACATTTCGGGTTTTAGGAAGTGAAAGTGTACATGCTGAGCAACTATGTTATATCTACTTGAGTTCTTTTCTGTCTTTATTTTATTGATTCTATTATTTTCCGCAAATTTTAGGTCGTGACAAGTTGGTATTAGAGCGTCTAGGTTCATAGGAGTCACAAGTCATAAGCCGGCTAATTAGAGTCTCACGGATCGGTGCGGAGACGTCCGTATCTATCTTTGAGAGGCTATGTAACTGTTAATAACAATCAAATTCTTTGGAATTCCTTATCGTGCTAGTTACTGTCCTCAAATTCTTAAACTCTATTCTATTCTTGCTGGCAGATGGTTCATACCCGTACCAGACGTACTGATAACCAGGCACCCGAGCCCCCAGTCAGATCCACCAGAGGCAGGGGCCGGGGCAGAGGACGAGCACGCGGTGCAGCCTGAGCACCGGCTAGAGTAGAGGCAGATGAGCCCTCATCAGCTACAGTTGGAGGGGCACAAGAGGTCCCTACTGTTACTCCAGACCTCCAAGAGACATTGGCTGAGTTCTTGAGTGCCTTCAGTACTCTGTCTCAGGCGAGACTACTCCCGATAGCTCCAGCTACATCCCAGACCGGAGGAGGAACACAAACTCCCGTAGCCCGTACTCCTGAGCAGATGGTTCATATTGGGCAGGTTCCAGAGTATATTCCTATGACCCCAGCAGCTCCAGCTCAGCATGAGGCTAGGATAGTTGTTCCTGAGGCAGAGCAACTCCGACGTGAGAGGTACAAGAAGTACCACCCACCTGAGTTCAGCGGACTAGCTTCGGATGACGCCCGGGGTTTTCTCGAGGGGTGTCATCGCATTCTCCGCACTATGGGTATTTTGGAGACGAATGAGGTTTCTTTCACTGCTTTCCAGCCGAGGGGAGCAACTTATCAGTGGTGGCGTGCTTTTGAGCTTAGTAGCCCGGACGAGGCAGCTTCACTTACTTGGGCTCAGTTCTCCGAGATGTTCTTACTTGAGTTTGTCCCTCAGAGCTTCAGGGATGCTTGGCGTGTGGAGTTTTAGCAGCTACGCCAGGGTACCATGACTCTGTCAGAGTATGCAGTCCGTTACAGCGATTTGGCTCGCCATGCACCAGCTTTGGTTGTCACTGTCAGAGAGAGGGTTCGATGCTTTATTGAGGGACTCCACCCCAGTATTCGGACCAACATGGCTAGAGAGCTGGAGGCCGATATTACTTACCAGCAGGCCGTGAGTATTGCTCAGAGAATTGATATTATGTTAGCCCGGGACAGGGAGGAGAGAGAGGCCAAGAGGTCTCGAGAGACTGGTCATTTTTCAGGAGCCCGTGCACTAGCAGCACGCTATGGTAGGGGTTTTGTGAGTCACCCCGTTCATTCAGCTCTCCTAGCAGCCAGTAGTATTCCAGCTCCTCCTAGACCTCAGGAGCCTTATTATACACCACCAGTATCTCAGGTGCCTCCTGCTCGAGGTGCTATCACTGGCCAGTCCAGCAGGCCAGTTCAGAGTTTGCAGCGGCCGTCACGTCCTCCGAGGGGTTCCTTTGAGTGTGGTGACCCTCATCATATGATCAGATATTTCCCCAGAGCGAGGATGGGCGCACCACCTCAGACTTATCAGGGTGCACCACCTCAGACTTATCAGGGTGCACCCCTGTAGACTTATCAGGCCCCACGTCTTCCACCAGGTCCTCCAGCTATTCTTCCAGCCTCAGCTGCTACCCCACCACCTCAGGCAGCTCGAGGTGGAGGTCGGGGAGGTCGAGGTAGCTCTAGAGGGGGAGGCCAGGCCAGTTACTATGCTCTTCCGGCCCGGTCCGAGGCCATTGCTTCAGATTCAGTCATTACAGGTATTATTCTCGTTTGTCATAGGGATGCATCGGTATTATTTGACCCAGGCTCCACATATTTGTATTTGTCTTCTTATTTTGCTTCACATCTGGGGATATCTCGGGATTCTTTGAGTTTCCCCATTTATGTTTCTACTAAGGTGGGAGATTCTCTTGTTGTGGACCGTGTATATCGGTCATGTTTGATTGCTATCAGTGGTTTTGATACCAGAGCTGATTTATTACTACTCAGTATCGTATATTTCAATGTTATATTGGGTATGGACTGGCTGTCTCCCTATGATGATATTCTTGATTGTCACGCCAAGACCGTGACGCTGGCTATGCCAGGATTACCGAGGTTAGAGTGGAGAGGTTCCTTTGAGTATCCTCCCCGCCGAGTCATTTCTTTTCTTAAGGCTCAACGGATGGTTGAAAAGGGGTGTGATGCATATTTGGCTTATGTGAGAGATGTTAGTGCTGAGACCCCTACAGTTGAGTCAGTTCGAGTTGTCAGGGACTATCCTGATGTATTTCCAGCTGATTTTCCGGGCATGTCGCCCAATAGAGACATTGATTTCGGCATTGACTTGTTGCCGGGGATTCCTCCTTGTCGCATGGCTCCTCCTAAGTTGAAGGAGCAGTTATAGGAGTTTCTTGAAAAGGGATTCATCAGGAACAGGGTATCACCTTGGGGCGCTCCAGTATTATTTGTGAAGAAACAAGATGGCTCGATGCGTATGTGTATTGACTACCGGCAGCTGGATAAGGTGACAGTGAAGAACATATACCCATTTCCTCGCATTGATGATCTATTTGACCAGTTACAGGGTGCTAGGGTGTTCTCTAAGATTGATCTGCGTTCTGGTTATCATCAGTTGAAGATTCAGGAGCCGGATATCTCGAAGACTGCCTTCAGGACCAGATATGGCCACTATGAGTTCCTTGTTATGTCATTTGGGATGCCCAATGCCCCAACAGTCATCATGCACCCGATGCACAACATATTTCAGCCTTATCTTGATACTTTCGTCATTGTGTTCATTGATGACATTCTGGTATATTCTCGGTCCCAAGAGGACCATGAGCAACACTTGAGGACCGTGCTTCAGACATTGAGAGAGAAGAAGTTGTATGCCAAGTTTTCTAAGTGTGGATTTTGGCTTTATTTTGTGGCATTCTTAGGCCATGTGGTTTCTTCGGATGGGATCAAGGTAGATCCGAAGAAGGTGGAGGCGGTACAGAGATGGCCCAGACTGTCCCCGGCTACTGAGATCCGCAGTTTCCTCGGTTTGGCTGAGTATTATCACCATTTTGTGGAGGGATTTTCATCCATTTGAGCGCCTATGACCAGACTAACCCAGAAGGGTGCATCTTTTATATGGACTGAGGAGTGTGAGGAGAGCTTTCAAAAGCTCAAAACAGCCCTGACTACAACTTTTATGTTGGTATTGACTACCAGTTCCGGGTCCTATACAGTCTATTGTGATGCTTCGAGGATTGGCCTGGGAGCGGTGTTGATGCAAGACGGTAGGGTGATTGCCTACGCGTCCAGACAATTGAAGGTTCATGAGAAAAACTACCATGTTCATGATCTCGAGTTGGCAGCGATTGTTCACGCCCTGAAGATATGGCGTCAATATTTATATGGTGTTCCTTGTGAGATATTCACGGATCACGGGAGTTCACAACACATATTCAGTCAGGAGGATCTAAATTTGCGCTAGCGTAGGTGGTTGGAGTTGCTAAAGGACTATGACATCACTATATTATACCACCCAGGGAAGGCCAATGTTGTGGCAGACGCCTTGAGTCGCCGGGCGAAGAGTTTGGGGAGCTTGGCATACCTTCATGCAGTTGAGAGGCCTCTAGCCTTAGATGTTCAGTCCTTAGCCAGTCAGTTCGTGAGATTGGATCTTTCTGAGCCTTGCTGGGTGATGAGGATGCAGGGCCGTATTTGTGTTCCCAACGTGGATGGGCTTCCGGAGTTGATTCTTGAGGAGGCCCATAGTTCGCGGTATTCCATCCATCCGGGTACCGCGAAGATGTGCCAAGATCTGAGACAACACTATTGGTGGCAAATGATGAAGAAGGATATAGTAGAGTTTGTAGCCAGGTGTCTCAATTGTCAGCAAGTCAAATGTGAGCATCAGAGACAGGGAGGGTCACTTAGCAGATTGAGCTTCCGGAGTGGAAGTAGGATTGGATCACCATGGACTTTGTGGTCGAACTTCCTCGGACTTTGAGGAAGCATGATGCTATTTGGGTGATTGTGGATCGGCTGACCAAATCAGCCCATTTCATTTCAGTGCTGACTACATATTCATCTGACAGGTTGGCTGAGATTTATATCAGAGAGATTGTTCGCCTCCACGGTATTCAAGTATCTATAATTTCAGACAGAGGTACACAGTTCACTTCACAGTTCTGGAGAGCCGTTCAACAGGAGTTAGGCACCAGGGTAGATTTAAGTACAACTTTTCACCCTCAGACAGACGGGCAGTCCGAGCACACGATTCAGATTCTCGAGTATATGCTCCGTGCATGTGTGACAAATTTTGGAGGGTCACGGGATCGATACTTTCCCCTTGCAGAGTTTGCTTATAACAACAGCTACCAGTCCAGCATTCAGATGGCGCCGTATGAGGCTTTGTATGGTAGGCGGTGCAGATCTCCCGTGGGATGATTTGAGCCGGGCGAGGCCCGATTGTTGGGTACAGACTTGGTTCAGGATGCCCTGGACAAGGTGAAGGTGATTCAGGAGAGACTTCGTACAACTCAGTCTAGGCAGAAGAGCTATGCGGACCAGAAGGTTCGTGATTTGGCATTTATGGCTGGCGATCGTGTTTTGCTTCGGGTATCGCCTATGAAGGGCGTCATGAGGTTCGGGAAGAAGGGCAAGCTGAGTCCGAGATTTATTGGCCCTTTTGAGGTGTTGCGACGTGTTGGGGAGGTTGCTTATGAGCTAGACCTGCCTCCCAGCCTGGCAGGGGTTCATCTGGTGTTCCACGTCTCCATGCTCCGGAAGTATCACGGAGACCCGACTCATATTTTTGATTTCAGCTCAGTCCAGCTGGACAAGGATCTATCATATGTTGAGGAGCATGTGGCTGCATTGGATAGGCAGGTTAGGAAGCTCAGATCGAAGAATATTGCCTCAGTTAAAGGTTTAGTGGAGGGGTCAGCCAGTTGAGGAGGCGACTTGGGAGCACGAGCAGGATATGCGGAGTCAGTACCCTCATCTTTTCACAGCTTCATATATGTTTCTATACTCGTTCGAGGACGAACGATTTTCTTAAGAGGGGGAGGATGTAACGACCTGATCGATCGTTTTAAGAATTAGCGCTCCCATACCCTATTAATCACTTCTCCCATGTCTATTAATGTTATTGAAACTTGTCGGAGCATTGAGTGATGAAATTCGGGGTGATTTTGGACACATAGTCCATAAATGTGGAATTTAGCTTTAGAAATCTGGCCGTAGCTAGAGCTGTGTGAAGGCGGATCCGGAATGGAATTTCGTCGACTCCGTTAGCTCCTTTGGGTGATTTCGGGGTTAGGAGCGTGTTCGGAATGTGTTTTCGAGGTCTGTTGTGGATTTAGGCTTGAATTGGCGAAAGTTAGAATTTCGGCGATTTCGGCCGATAGGTGAAATTTTGATATCGGACTCGGAATGGAACTCCGAAAGCGGCAGCAGGTCCGTAATGTCATTTGTGACCTGTGTGCAAAATTTGAGGTTATTTAGATGAGTTTTGACGTGTTTCAGCATCAGATGTGAATTCTAGAAATTTCACAAGTTCTTAGGCTTGAATCTATGCATTGATGATTTTGATGTTATGAGATGTGTTTTTAAGGCTCAACCAAGTTTGAACAAGGTATTAGGGTCAGTTGGTAGGTTTGGTTGAGGTCCCGGGGTCCTCGGGGTTGTTTCGGATGTCCAATGGGTGAATTTTGGACTTTAAGAGTAGCTGAACCATTCTGGTTCTGGTGTCTCGCACCTGCGATGGTATTTCCGCAGGTGCGGACACGCAGGTGCGAAGGGGGTGCACGCAGGTGCGGACGCAGCTTAGGCTTGCCCGACTCGCAAGCGCAGAAGATTATCCGCAGGTGCGAAGCAGCATCTGCGACCCAGCCACCGCAGGTGCAATCCCAGGTCTTTTAATGAGTTTCCGCACCTGCGATTGTGTTTTCGCAGGTGCAACACCACATGTGTGATCCCAATGTCGCAGGTGTGAAACATCTGGGCTGGTTATACCAAAATCCGAGGGTTTGAAATTCATAACTCCAAAATTGATTGTGAGCTCTAGAATTGGCGATTTTCAGTGGGATTTGAAGAGGAGAATCGTAGGTAACGTTTTCTAACCTTAATCCATTTGTATATCAATAATCTCTATCAATTTCCTCAATCTAATCAATGAAATTGGATGAAAACCCATGAAATTGGGATGAAACTTCCCCAAGTAGAAATGTTTTAGGGAGATTTAGACGTCGGATTTTGCTGATTCTTATTCGGGTGGGTTCATGAGCGAATGGGTGTCGGGAAATATAAATTTTACCCGATTCCGAGACGTGGGCCCAGGGACTTTTTGGACGAATTTCTTAATTTCGCGTATTAGCTTAGAAATAATTAGTTATTTTGTTCCCTTGAAGTGATATTTACATTATGCAATCGATTTGAATAGATTTGGGCCACCCGGATTCGGATACTCGTGGCAAGAACGTGGTATTGAGTTGATTAGCGCAGTCAAGGTAAGTGGCTTGCCTAATTCTGTGTTGGGGACTTCCCCTTAGATATTTTTATACTGATTTTGTTACGTGTACGTGAGGTGACAAGTGCGTCCACGGGTCATTGTTGCTAAAATCCTATTTTTACTTCCATGAAATCACTCATTTTCATTCCTATATTACTGGTTCCTGTCTTAATTGAGTAGTTAGCTTAAGAGTAAGCATGCCTACCTGTCCTTACTTGATTTCCTCTTATTTGCTACTAGTTGCACCATGCTTAGGTAGCTTTACTTTATTCTTGCCTGTTGTTTTCCTGGACTGTTTAATTAAGCCGTCTCCGACATACTTCTGCTTTGCATATTTAAATTGGGACTACGGACTGAGATCCGGGAGATTGCCCCATGTATTGCATTTCATATTTAAATTGGGACTACGGACCGAGATCCGGGAGCTTTCCCCATGTACTGAAATGCATATTTAAATTAGGACTACGGACGGAGATCCGGGAGCTTTCCCCCAATACTGCATAGCATATTTAAACTGGGACTACGGACTGAGATCGGGGAGCTTTCCCCGTGTACTGCATTGCACATTTACTGTTGAGATATATGTTGTGCCGAGCCGAGGGCTCTCTTTATGTTATTAATTCTTCCAGTTTCCATTAATCCTGTTTATCATTTCTTATCTATATTTCACTATTTTAAATTGTATATTGACTTGTTTTAAAAAACTCAGTAGGGCCTCAACCTGACCTTGTCACTACTTGACTGGGGTTAGGCTTGGCACTTACGGAGTACCGAATGTGGAGTACTCACGCCCTTTCCTGCGCATGTTTTCCCTATGTGCATATCCAGGTACCAACACCCAGTATCGTGGCTAGGAGTCGTTCTAGCAGCTACTAGGAGACCGCGAGGTAATTCTGCCGCGTCCGCAAAATCCCACGAGTCCCATTTACTCTAGTATAGGCATAGAGGACTTATGTATTTTTCCACTATTTCATTGTATAGAGCTACATTTAGTACAGAGCTTGTGACTATCGTGACATTCCGAGTTTTGAGAAGTGAAAGTGTACATGCTGAGCAACTATATTATATCTACTTGAGTTCTTTTCTGTCTTTATTTTATTGATTCTATTATTTTCCGCAAATTTTAGGCTCACCTAGTCTTAGAGACTAGGTGCCGTCACGATACCTTTCGGAGGGCAAAACGTTTCATGATAGATTTACATGTTATTTGCATGATTTTATCGCACGAGCAAGTCCGCACGATGTTTTTAGACTTGCATGCATGATTTGTCTAGAGCCCGAGGGCTCGGATGAGTTTCCGATAGGCCACGGGGTGTTTTACACTTGAAAATAACTGCTGGTTTTTCAGTTTTGGTGTCCAGGTATTTTGTCCTGTGCGATCGCATAGGAAATTCCGCGATCGCACAGAGTAAAGTTTGAGGCCTTGTTTGGAACCCTGTGCGAACGCACATATGTACCCGTGATTGCACTGCCCCAGCCCCCTACCCTGTGCGAACACACAACCCTCCCCGCTATCGCACTGCCCCAGCCCCCTTTACCCTGTGCGATCACACATATTTACCCGCGATCGCATAGGGCCCCAGCCCAGCTAATATAAAAAGGAATTAAAACCGGGTAGAACCCTTTCTTCTCAAATTTTTCGAGGTTCCAGCCCTAAAAATGAGTTTTCTTCAACAATCTTCATCCCCAATTCATAGGTAATCAATTCCAAACCTTGTTCTTTCAATTCATTACTATTTTACATCACTTTTAAAGCAAAAATAAAGAATTTTCATGGTAAAAATCTAGGATTTGGGTAGAATTAGGGAGTTTTGTAAAAATTGAATTTTTATATCAAATTAAGGTCGGATTTCAAAACTAATAGCATATTTGGGTTCGTGGGTGAATGGGTAAACGTAATTTGGTCCGAACCCCGAGTTTAAACCAAGCGGGCTCGGGGTTGGGTTTTCACTTTTTTGAGAAAACTTAGGAAAAATTATATTTTTCAATAAAGCTAGTTCCTTTAGCATTAGTTAATGATATTAAGTTAAGTTTGATTCGATTCGAGCAAATTAGAGGTGAATTCAAAACGAAAAGAAATAATTGAGCAGTGAGTATCCTGCGGAGTTGAGGTAAGTGTTTGGTCTAACTTTGGCTTGAGGGAATAGGACTCCCCACTTCTTTGTTATGTGAAACGCATGGGCGTGGTGTATAGGTGTGGTGACGAGTACCTATGCACCCCCCAAATTGTCTGTTAAACATGACCCCCTTCTCGTTCCCCACTTATTTGATCAGTATCTTAATTGTTATATGTTCATTATTGCTTCTATGACTATTTGCTCTTGTTGATCTGTTGTTAGATATTATTGTGATTATTTGGAAAGAGTATTGGTTGTTTGAGCTGGTTTCCTTGTGATATGTGTAACGGTTGAGAGATTTGGCATTATTTTTACAAATT
>ML400279.1:0-12079 GCA_005239525.1 Nicotiana knightiana | reverse complement strand
GTGTGTGTGCAAAGCGAAATAGAAGTTTTGTTCAGTCGTGGAAGTGATATAGGCATTTCTTTGAGAGCCAGCTATATATATTTTACCCACCTAAGTGTTTTGTATTGTCGTTAACCCCGTTGAGCCTATAATCTTCTTTCTTTGGAAACCACATTACATGACATACCCCTTTGTTTGAATCGATCATATATTTACACCTTGTCACCTCTCGTAACCACCGAAAATGTGATGAATTATGGAAAAGTTAAAGTGTGGGGTGGTAGGGTGGTTTTTGAGGGGAATAATTGAAATAAGGAGAAAGGTGCAATGTTTGGAAAAGTAAGAGTCACTTGAAAAAGAAAAAAAAAAAGAAAAATAAGAAAAGAAAAGAAAAATAAATAAATAAAATATAAACAGTTGTATTGANGCTCGATTAGTAGAGTATTACAGTACGGGCAAGCCTATGGTGCATTTTTTGTGGCATATGAATGTTGTTTCTGAGAGCGAGTGAATTCTTTCTATCTTGAGTTCCTCAGTGTTCTTAAATATTATTGTGGTAGGAACTAGCTCTTTGCTTTGGTAAGGGCACATGGTTCATGAAGGAAAGGTAATGTTGTTGACCTCTATGTTAGAGTAGTTAGTGAATTGTAAAAAAACATGGTATTTGTGAGTCGATTATTGAGGCGAGGATGTCACACCTTTGTGCTTGAACTGTTTTAAATATTCTTGGTATAACGTGTTAAGAGATTTGCATAGTAAGTTGTGTACATGAGTGTAGTGTGATTGCTCGAGGACGAGCAAATGTTTAAGTGTGGGGTATTGATGCGAGGCTAGAATTCATGGTTTAACATGTTATATGCCCTACATTTTATGTGCGTTAATGATAAAAATACACTTTTTATGTGCATAATAGAGTCTATTTCATGTGTAGGTGAATTGGAGATGGAAACCGAGCTAAAGGGATGCAAATACATCGAAAATACGCTCAAGAGGCGAGGAGGAGTGCACCGGGCTATAGCCGGGCGCCAGAGCCCAAACGCCTGACCCTGCCTGGCATTAGCCAGGCGTTAAGGCTGAAACGCCTGACCCTGCCTGGCGTTACCCAGGTGTTAGAGCTGAAACGCCAGCCTTAGGCTGGCGTTAGCCAGCCGCCAGGGCCCAAACGCCAGGCCCCTGTTTCGGTCAATTCTGAGTTTTGACGAGTTTAAGTGTTTCCCGGTTGAAATAGAAGTCTCCTACACATTTAGGGTTTGTCCTAAACATATAAATAGACCCCAAAAACACAACTTATTGGGGATTCGGAAGGCATACAAAGGNCTTTTATTCATTACTTTGTAGTTTAATTATGCAAGTTATTTTGGATTTGATTCTTATGAACATGTTTAGCTAATTTCTTTAATCTAGGATTTTGGTAGAACCCGTTGGGGGATGAATTTATTGTGTTATTAATAGTTCTGATGGGTAGATTAATCTCTATTTGTTCAACTACGTTCTTGTTGTAGTTAATTGAATGGCCATCAATTAGCTGTGCCTATTTATTATGTATCTACTTGAGAGAGAGTGCATATTTAGGTAGTTGTTTGAACAACATCACTCCCGGAGTATAGACGAAAGTCATAACCGAGGGTTTAGAGGTTGGATTAGAGATAACGATACCTCGGGTGCAATCTAAAGTGAACTGTAATGCAATCTAGCTAGCGTAACTTGAGAGAGTGCGTCTAGTAAATTATCATAATTACTTGAGAGAGATTTATGGTAGATAGAGGGTTCATGATTGATAAAGACAACTAATTAAGCTATATAAAGTATCCGAGAAGTAAATTCACCGACGGGGAAACCATAATCTTAGATTTTTATTACAATTGTTTACACCTTAGCGTAGTTAATCTTTAGTTTTAATCTTTATTTTTAGTAATTTAAATAACATCAAGTGACAATTGAGTATTCTAACAGTTTGCTTGATACGTAAATTCCTTGTGGGATCGACTCTGGGCATAATACCCCGGATTATTTTTGCAACGCCCGTTTAGTCTTTTATTAGACATAGTTGAGCGTGATCAGCACGCCAACTCAGTAGTAATGAAAATAAATCACGTCTGAAAAATAAGAAACACACAGCAATAAATACACCAATCCATAAAACCGTAAAATATAAAGTCTCAATAAAGTATACATAAGTTCGAAAACTAGTTTCCGTAAAAAATCCTTGAAACAAGTAGAATTTCCAATATTTCTCAGTAAAACTCCCAAAATATCCGTTTGAAAGATGAAACGAATCATAATCAAAAGCTCAGCAAAATATCATTTTGAAACCGCCCCTCGGGCAAAATCATCACTCGTAATCAGTCACTCAGCACCTCACCATCACTCAATAACAGTCACTCAGCATCAGCCCCTCGGCAACCTCACTGTCACTCGTGCCTACTAATCACTCAACACTCGGCACTCAGTAGGTACCTGCGCTCATTAGGGGTGTGCACAGACTCCGTAGGGGCTCCTACAGCCCAAGCGCTATAAACAAGCCAAATCATGGCATCAATCACTCTTAGGCACTCGGCCTTTCTCATATCATAACATCCTCACAATATTGGCCCTCGACCTCACTCAGTCAGACACTCTCAACATGTCACTCGGGCCACAAATAAACAAGGTTCTCGACCCAAAACAGTATTTCATTTCAAGAATTAATATCAACAAGCGCTGAGTGTCAAAACAATTTATCAGGAAAGACTGAGTGTAAAATCATAATTTATACGTGAGGAATTATCAGGAAAATAGCCCCCAAGGGGTTAAAACAGATCGGCACTAGGTCCCAAACATGGCTTACATTCCAATTATATCCAAAACATGATAATACTATAAAATATATAAAGCAGTTTCGCAACTCAATAGTTGCCTAAAAAGGAATATTTTTCAAAATTTCCAGTTCGTGCACGCCCCACACTCGTCATCCAGTGTGTGCGTCACTCCAAAATCCGTGAAAGGATGTAAAGTCCGGGGTTTCACACCTTCAGGACAGGATTTAATGACTTTACTTACCTCAAACTAGCCCGAAAAGCTACTTCGCAATGCATTTTCCGCTCGAATCAACTTTCGAGTTCTCCAAATCTATAAAGATCAGATCTTTCTCATTAAATTGTGCTAAGGGAATGAATTCCAATTGAAAAATACCAATTTTAGCACAAAATCCGAAATTAGCCAAAACCCGACCCCCGGGCCTGCATCTATGAACTCAACAAATTTTAGATGAAATTATTCTTCATAATCTCACGAGTCCGTACATATAAAGAACTCGAAAATCGGAGTTCGTTTGACCCTTCAAATCATCCCTAGAAGGTCTCATAATCTCAAGCCCTAACTCCACCTTTTTCTACTAATTTTCATGAATTAAACACCGATATTTTGTTCCTTAATCACAAATAATCTAGTTTTAGGGTCCAATATCATTACCTCAATTAAGAATAATGATTTTCTCTCTTCAAAATCGCCTCAAATCTCTTTTCCCGTTCAAAAATGGCGTAAAAGGGTTTAATGGTCGTATAGGTTTTTTTTTAATACTGTTCACGCGTTTTACTGTTCACCCGAGTTACCGTTCATGCTGCTGTGAAAAAAAATGCAGCAGCTTTTCTTCTAGTCTAAATTGATCCGTTAACCTTTCAAAATCCACCCGAGGCCCTCGGAAATCTCAACAAATATACCAACATGTCCCATAACATCATTCGAACTTAGTCAAGCCTTCGAAACATCAAAAACAACATCAAAACACCAAAATCACATCAAATTCAAGCCTATGAACTTTGAAATTCCTAAACTCCACCAACGACGCTGAAACTATCCAAAACAATTCCGATTGACTTGACATTTTGCAGAAATATCCAAAATGACATTACGAACCTGCTCCAACTGTCGGAATTCCATTCCGACCCGATAGCCTATTTTCCACTGCTGACCGAAAATCGCCAAAAACTAACTTTCGCCAAATCAAGCCTAATTCTACATCGGACATAGAAAATATATTCCGGACACACTTCTAAGTCCCAAATCACCTCACGAAGCTATTTGAACCATAAAATCCGCATTCCGAGGTCATTTACCAATAAGTCAACTCTCAGTTGACTTTTCCAACTATAAGGCTATTTTTAAAGACTAAATGGCTAAATTCTCGCTACAGTCATTCCGATTCCGAGCCTACCAGCTCTAACACATCATAAACAGTATAACCAACCTATGACAAGGAAAAAACAGGAATAATAATGATATTTCTACGGAACAACCGACCGGGTCGTTACATTCTCCCTCACTTAAACACACGTTCGTCCTCTAACGTGCCTAGAGTTGTTCCAAACACCACAAAATTGTTGTGTAACTTACATGCACATATTTGGAGGTGATCCCACGTCACTCTACGCCATATAGGTCTAATATCACAACACAGTTGAAATTTTGAAATCCAATCTTGACCCATAAACCTTAGAACTACATTTCCACTTCTGAATCAATTTACAAGATCAAAATCCCACAACTATAAACTGAATAAGTCGGGGCATACCCAAGATGAAATACCATTATACACCACATGACTCAAGCACTCGTGGCGATAACTCCTAATTACAATAGTTGCTTATAACAACCCAATACCGGTAAATAACCTTTCATCAAGCAAAGCCTCATTCTAACACTTTCATATGCTACCGATGTTGAAAAGAACATGCAGAATCAAGTAATCATTCGTCTGATCAGCATCAATACCACTATACCATCCAGAGCCATAACTTGTGCAACTCGTGCACTCAATAACAACATCCAAAAGATCAATTTATAAAATAAAGAAGAATCACACGAGAGGACTATCTTGCCATTAACTATTACCATCACATCATCATGCTAGAAGCCTTACCCACACCGTAAAATCAGAACACACGAATCTGACACTAAGTGTCATACCTCTACCTAACTCTGCTGCAAAGCGTGATCCCATCCAACCGCTGGACCACATGAAATGCTCCAAGCCACCTTGCTCAAAATCAATAACCACGCGAAATTCGATATCAATTACTCAAAGTGCATTGCCATAACCCTGGGGGGAATCGGACGATACCATACCACCCGAACCAGAAAGAACATAACCAACACGTCTCAATCCTACAACACCCAATTACTTAACTTACTAAAATCTCGCTATAAATCCCAGATAGAACCGCATCCTATGCACATGCAACCAATGATCACAACTCCTCGAAACACTGAAAGGTAACTCATAGAAAACTCCAAAACATGAATAAGCTCAATGATAATCGAATGGTACATCCCTCAACAATAGCAATTTGGGGGCAACAATTCCGACTCAGTGTAGAACACATACCCATACTGGCCTACCAATAATTATATTCTAAATCAACTATGGTCATCCACAAAAGGTAGATAACTCTACAAAGGTTCATAATGACTGAATCATGACCTATACTAACACCTGGCTAGCTTTGCTCGCATCCTGGTAGTTCACAACTAAATAAATAATTTGTTCATGAAAACTCCCAGTCTCAAAATCCATGAGGCGCACCAATTACCATATCTGATCCCAATTCCACCACTCAAATATATAACACGTTCCTAATACTTTATCATTTCACGAGGGATACCCCCATAATTCCTCTATGTTACCAAGAAACCTTGAAATATCAGCAGTCGATCCAACAAGAGAGCGCTGTAACACCAATGAAGCACCTTTATTCAAACACATTGCCATAAACACATTGTCCTTAATGAATGTATACTCTCATCCAGCCACCCAATAGTGGTATCCTTTACCTAATCATCTGAAACTGCCAGTTCTGACCTTCCTTCCAGAACTGAACCGTGACCTCATATATGCCACTCTCCATTATACACAAAATACCGCATACGTCATGTAATCCTAAGATAAATATGAGAACTTCATGCTCACTTCTTAGCCACAAATAACTACGTACCCAACTAGCCCAAAACTTTCCATTTGATCCCATCTAGAAGTAAAATCACTATACATCATATGGACCTCACGCCAGTAGAAATATAACCTCTACCCGTGGTAGAAACCATCCAGAACTCTCTGAATCCCATTAGTACACAACTAAACCGGCAGGCCTGAATCCTTCTAACTCAGCCACCCTACGCATGCCACCAAATCCCAAAACAATTTCCAGGAAACACCTATAACAAATCATTACCTCATTAACATCCAAATAACTCTCTTTATCCCTTATCATGATGATGTGACCTACTACCAAGCTGTCCTATTTATCCAAGTTCCTTCTGACTTACCTTCGAATTGATACTTTTCCTTGCCATGAGACCGAAATTATCAATCCAGATTCACCACATGAAACCTGGGCATAAAATAGATCGTCTTAGGCTCATAAGCCGCTGAATACTCTCTCAAATATTCCCCAAAAGCACAAAATTAGAAATACCTACCCTGAAGAGACTTTCTGCGAATTTAAAGTCATTACCTTCCCTTTCCTGATGCTGATGGATAGAATCCATGATAATGTAAATACACCACAGGCCTTCACAACTTCCCCGTAAATCTTAATTCTAGCCCTTCTCACACCTTGAAGATCCTCGATCGCTACATATAACCTTGAATCCGTCTGAACCATTCTCGAACATCATTCACTCTACGCAATTTCAATTACACTAACGAAGTAAACAGAACGACTTGACCCCGCTTGCAATCCACCTACTAGTAAAGTAATCCACACATATGGAGCAACAATCAAACTCATACGCTGCAAACACTACCCTTTCAAGTACAAATCAATCATTCAATAAATTCCATTATCCGTAAGGTACATTACAACCTGTATCGAAGAATTTCCCGTTACTCGAGCCATTACCAGACTCCACCTCTGTAGGGAAATAACTGATTCACCAATATACCTCGAACCGCAAAAAGTTCAACACATAGNCCTCAGACCTCACTTGTGGGATGATACTGAGTTTATTATTGTTGTTGTAATATAATAATTCAGAAACATTCAGGAGAGGATTCATCATTCATGTAGTTGACATTTGAGTAATGGTAATATTGCAGGAATGGACTATGCTGGACAGGCAGGAGTTGGACGTTCTACCACATATTCTACGAAGGTTGTTTAACAAACTTTGAAATTGGAGAAAATGCAGAAGAAGCTTTTGAACTTTACCCTGAAGTTCGTTACACTCGCATGGATGAATATTTAAAACGCTACCTTAATTATCTCTCTCTTTCACACAATGTTTGATTGGAATTCAAAGAAAATTACAGCAAATGATGTACTACAATATTCTTGTGTGTACTGAAGAGAACAATCAATGATAGTCTTGTATTATTTCTGCAATACTTATTACTATATCAAACACTGTGTAAATCTTTAACTTTCTATTCATTACAAATCAACTTAGTAATAATATCAAGTTATAACATACGTTGATAATGCTATGTTTCCAATCTTCCATGTGAACGTGATTTTGCTTCCACTACGGCTGCATTTGCAGCATCAAATTCGTAGCTACTTCTGGAGTTCAAATCGAAGTTAATGGAAGCTTCTTTAAGCTTAAGATTCATATTGCTTTTTTGTTCTTCCTCCACATTTATGTAATTAGATCTTTGTAGCTCCTCATTGATATTATCATCATGTGTTCTTTTATCATCCCAGTTCTCTCTATTTGTGTAATCCATTAAATTTGACAGAGGTAAACTGAAATCAGTAAGCTGAGCTCTTGTTGCACTAGGAGAATTCATGTTGACTGAAATGTTCTTCTGAGCTTTACTTAATATCGCTTGCAGATACTTACCTTGTGCCTCTATTCTCATTTGCAATTTCTGTTGCACCTGTGTTTAGACCAGAGAATTTAAGTCTGGATCATGTTAGGGTATGACAAGGCAAAAATAGGAATAACAATGAAATTTCTATGGAACGACCGACCGGGTCATTACATTCTCCCCCACTTAAACACACGTTCGTCCTCGAACGTCCCTAGAGTTTTTCCAAACACCACAAAATTGTTGTGTAACCTACATGCACATATTCGGAGGTATCCCATGTCACTCTACCCCATATAGGTCTAATAGCACAACACTGTTGAAATTTTGAAATCCAATCTTGACCCATAAACCTTAGAACTACATTTTCACTTCTGAATCAATTTACAAGATCAAAATTCCATAACTATAAACTGAATAAGTCTGGGCATACCCAAGATGAATACCATGATACTACATGACTCAAGCACTCATGGAGATAACTCCTAATCACAATAGTTGCTTATAACAACCCAATACCGGTAAATAACCTCTCATCAAGCAAAGCCTCATTTTAGCACTTTCATATGCTACCGATGATGAAAGGAACATGCAGAATCTAGTAACCATTCGTCCGATCAGCATCAATACCACTATACCATCCAGAGCCATAACTTGTGCAACTCGTGCACTCAATAACAACATCCCAAAAGATCAATTTATAAAATAAAGAAGACTCACACGAGAGGACTATCCTGCCATTAACTATTACCATCACAACATCATCCTAGAAGCCTGGCCCACACCGTAAAATCAGAACACACGAATCTGACACTAAGGGTCATACCTCTACCTAACTCTGCTGCAAAGCGTGATCCTAATATCGCTTCTGAGCTTTACTTAATATCGCTTGCAGATACTTACCTTGTGCCTCTATTCTCATTTGTAATTTCTGTTGCACCTGTGTTTAGACTAGAGAATTTAAGTCTGGATCATGTTAGGGTAAGACAAGACTAAGATCATTACTTCACAGATCATCGCTTCCATCAATAAAGGGAACACCATTATATGTGTGTGTGTTTTCATGGTTTACGCTCGTGAGGAATACTAATTAAAAAAAGCAGCCCAGTATACTAAGTTCCTGCTATGCACGGGGTCCAATTAAAAAAAAGCAGATGTATATGCAACTGTAATTAAACCAGTGCTGAATTTCTCAAGATTGAAGCATTAATCTGTGGGATTTAATATAAAGGAATATTAGTCCATATATATACTAAGTATCTTATGGCTTTTAAGTAAGATCATAAATGACAAGCAACAAAGTAACCGTTGAGATACATGGAACTTACCCTTGTATATAGTTCATACTTAATGAAGAGGTACTGGGGCCTAAGGAATGCAAATTAAATTGTCCTGATGAGTCGCCTGGTGAAAATAATGCAATCATAAGATTTCTTCTAGGCAAAACGTCAAGAAAAACAACAACAACATTCCTAGTTTTATCCGACACAGTGGAATCTGGGGAGAGTAGCGTGTACGCAGACCTTACCCATACCTTCTAAGGATAGAAAGGTTGTTTCCACTTTCTAGCAAACATTTTCAACAAATTTGGTATGCAAAAGAATACACAGTTCGAATATATAAACATTGGATCTAAAAAGGAAAGTTTAAAAATAAAAAATTGAGTAAATTATTTATTGTATATTAAGATGAAGCAAGAAGAAATACAAAATTATAATAAATAAATCATTATATATGACTACGTGGCTATTAATGATTGAAAAATAATTATCTACCGAAGTTGAATTTTAATTTTTTTACTGACACGCGCCTAAAAAGATGTCCATTCACGCTCTTTGCCACTTCAGTATTCATGAGATTAACGGTTATCACATTGTCAAATTGAGGATAGTAATAAAAACCACTAGTAGTTTAGGGTGCAACAAATAATTCATGCCAAGTTTAGGTTATCCTACCTTTCTTTTTAGCGTATACTCGTCTCTATTTCACGGAAAAAATAATAAAGTAGATTTGAGAATGTAAAATTATCTAACTAATAACATACATTTGGTTTGTATCTCACCAACCAACCCATAACTACACATTTGTTTTAATATAATTTCTCAAAAATAAATAATAACTAGCGACAGATTATAAAAATTTTCTCTAAGTCTTTAAGCAAGCATAATAGCATAATCTACTGTCTAAACAAATCCCCCAGGACTGGACTCAACCGATTCACGAGCATCTAAGAATAAAACTAACACTGCTAATATCATAAACCATGTCTCGGAATAAAATACTAATACTAATGAAGGAAGGGAAATAATAGTTGTGATAACTCCTAATCACAATAGTTGCTTATAACAACCCAATACCGGTAAATAACCTCTTATCAAGCAAAGTCTCGTTCTAACACTTTAATTTGCTGCCAATGATGAAAGCAACACGCAGAATCTAGTAACCATTCGTCTGATCAGCATCAATACCACTATACCATCCAGAGCCATAACGTGTGAAACTTGTGCACTCAATAACAACATCCCAAAAGATCAATAATTAAATAAAAAAGACTTACATGAGAGGACTATCCTGCCATTAACTATTACCATCACATCATCATGTTAGAAGCCTGGCCCACACCATAAAATCAAAACACACGAAGCTGACACCAAGGGTCATACCTCTACCTAACTCTGCTGCAAAGCGTGATCCCATCCAACTGCTGGACCACGTGAAATACTCCAAGCCACCTTGCTCAAAATCAATAATCATGCGAAATTCGACATCAATTACTCAAAGTGCATTGCCATAACCCTGGGGGAAATCGGACGATACCATGCCACCCGAAGCAGAAAGAACATAACCAACACGTTTCAATCCTGCAACACCCAATTACTTACCTTAATTAAATCTCGCTATAAAGCCCAGATAGAACCACACCCTATGCACATAGAACCAATGATCACAACTCCTCGAAACACTGAAAGGTAACTCATAGATCACTCCAAAACACGAATAAGCTCAATGATAATCTAATGGTACATCCCTCAACAATAGCAATTTGGGGTCAACAATTCCGACTCAATGTAGAACACACACCCATACAGGCCTACCAATAATTATATTCTAAATCAACTCTAGTCATCCACAACAGGTAGATAACTCTCCAAAGGTTCATAATAACTGAATCATGACATGTACTAACACCTGACTAGTTTTGCTCGCATCCTCGTAGTTCACAACTACAAAAATAATATGTTCATGAAAACTCCTAGTCCCAAAATCCATGAGGCGCACCAATTACCATATGTGATCCCAATTCCACCATTCAAATATATAACACGCCCCTAATAAATTATCATTTCACGAGGGATACCCCCATAATTCCTCTGTGTCACAAAGAAACCTTGAATATCAGCAGTCGATCCAATAAGAGAGCGTCGTAACACCAATGAAGCACCCTTATTCAAACACATTGCCTTAAACACATTGTACTTAATGAATGTATACTCTCATCCAGCCACCCAATAGTGGTATCCTTTACCTAATCATCTAAAACTGCCAGTTCTGACCTTTCTTCCAGAACTGAACTGTGACCTCATGATGCGTGGCTAGAATTCATGGTTTAACATGTTATATGCCTTACATTTTATGTGCGCTAATGATAAAAATACACTTTGTATGTGCATAATGGAGTTTATTTCATGTGTAGGTGCATTGGAGATGGAAACCGAGCTAAATGAATGGAAATACATCAAAAATACGCTTAAGAGTCGAAAAGGAAACACCCGGGCGTTAGCCGGGCGTTTTGGCCTTAAAGCCAGGCCAACCCGGGCGTTAGTGGGGCGTTAGAGCCCTAAATCCAAGCCTGCCCTAGCTTTAAGGGGGCGTTTGGGCTCAAACGCCTGGGTCCCGAGGTCCGGTTAATTCTGAGTTTTGAAGAGTTTAAGTGTTTCCCGGTTGGAATAGAAGTCTCCTACACATTTAGGATTTATCCCAAACATATAAATAGACCCAAAAACACAACTTTAAGGGAGAGGAAGCCATTGAAGAGAAGTAAAACATCGATTTGTATAGCTTTTATTCATTACTTTGTAGTTTAAGTATGCAAGTTATTTTGGATTTGATTCTTATGAACATGTTTAGCTAATTTCTTTAATCTAGGATTTTGGTAGAATCCGTTGGGGGATAAACTTATTGTGTTATTAATGTAGTTCTGATTGGTTGATTAATCTCTATTTGTTCAACTACGTTCGTGTTTTAGTTAATTGGATGGCCATCAATTAGTTGTTCCTATTTATTATGTATCTACTTGAGAGAGAGTGCATATTTAGG
>ML400278.1:0-32443 GCA_005239525.1 Nicotiana knightiana | reverse complement strand
GCCATGACCGTACATCAATATTTTGGCACTATAGAGCCATAAAATGAAAACTCAGCCGGATTCTCATATTTTCGTGTGCTATAGCCCACGCTTTCTAAGTGGGCACTGGATCCCGGATCCGGACCGCCTGAAAATTATTCGGACAACAGAAAATGACCTAAGGAACATTGGTCACCGACCCGTCATACCCGTTCGCCAATATTTTGGCATTTTAGAGCCATAAAATGGATATTCGGCCAGATTCGCATATTTTCGCATAAAATGAGTGGGCACGGACTCCCGGATCCGAAACGCCTAGTATTTATCCGTAAAATAGAAAATGACCTAAGGAATATTAATCCCCGACCCGCCATGACCGTTCGTCCATATTTTAGCATTCTATAGCCATAAAACGAAAACTCGGCCCGATTCCCATATTTTTGTGTTTTATATCCCACGCCTCCTGACTGGGCACGGGCTCCCGGATCCGGACCGCCTACTATTTATTCGGACAATATAAAATTACCTATGGAACATTAGTCACCGACCCGCCATACCCGTTCGTTAATATTTTGGCATTTTAGAGCGATAAAATGAAAATTCGGCCGGATTCCCATTTTTTTTGTGCTATAGCCCACGTTTTCTGAGTGGGCACGGTCTTCCGGATCCGAACAGCCTAATATTTATCCGGACAATAGAAAATGACCTAAGGAACATTGTTCACCGTCCTGCCATGACCGTACATCAATATTTTGGCACTAAAGAGACATAAAGTGAAAACTTGGCCCGATTCCCATATTATCGTGTGTTATACCCACACTTTCTGAGTGGGCACGGGCTCCCGGATCCGCACCGCCTACTATTGATTCGGACAATAGAAAATGACCTAAGGAACATTGGTCACCGACCCGCCATACCCGTTCCTCAATATTTTGGCATTTTAGAGCGATAAACTGAAAATTCGGTCAGATTCCCATTTTTTTTGTGCTATAGCCCACGTTTTCTGAGTGGGCACGGTCTCCCGGATCCGGACAGCCTAATATTTATCCGGAAAATAGTAAATGTCCTAAGGAACATTGTTCACCGACCTGACATGACCGTACATCAATATTTTGGCACTAAAGAGCCATAAAGTGAAAACTTGGCTCGATTCCCATATTTTCGTGTGCTATATCCACACTTTCTGAGTGGGCACGGGCTCCCGGATCCGGCCCGCCTAATATTTATCCGAAAAATATAAAATGACCTAAGTAACATTGGTCAGTGACCCGCCATGACCGTACATCAATATTTTGGCACTAAAGAGCCATAAAGTGAAAGCTTGGCCCGATTTCTATATTTTCGTGTGCTATATCCACACTTTCTGAGTGGGCACGGGATCTAGGATCCGGACCGCCTAATATGTATCAGGACAACAGAAAATGACCTAAGGAACATTGGTCTCTGACCCTCCATGACCGTAAATCAATATTTTGTCATTATAGAGCCATAAAATAAAAATTCTGCCCGATTCTCGTATTTTCATGTGCTATAGCCCACCCTTTATGAGTGGGCACGGGCTCCCGGATCCGGCCCGCCTAATATTTATCCGGACAATATAAAATGACCTAAGTAACATTGGTTAGTGACCCGCCATGACCGTACATCAATATTTTTGCACTATAGAGCCATAAAATGAAAACTCAGCCGGATTCCCATATTTTCATGTGCTATAGCCCACGCTTTCTAAGTGGGCACGGGCTCCCGATCCGGACCGCCTAAAATTTATTCGGACAACAGAAAATGACCTAAGAAACATTGGTCACCGACCCGTCATACCCGTTCGTCAATATTTTCGCATTTTAGAGCCATAAAATGGATATTCGGCCAGATTCCCATATTTTCGTATGCTATAGCCCACGCTTTCTGAGTGGGCACGGACTCCCGGATCCGAAACGCCTAGTATTTATCCGTAAAATAGAAAATGACCTAAGGAATATTAATCCCCGACCCGCCATGACCGTTCGTCCATATTTTAGCATTCTATAGCCATAAAACGAAAACTCGGCCCGATTCCCATATTTTCGTGTTTTATATCCCACGCCTCCTGACTGGGCACGGGCTCCCGGATCCGGACCGCCTACTATTTATTCGGACAATATAAAATTACCTATGGAACATTAGTCACCGACCCGCCATACCCGTTCGTTAATATTTTGGCATTTTAGAGCGATAAAATGAAAATTCGGCCGGATTCCCATTTTTTTTGTGCTATAGCCCACGTTTTCTGAGTGGGCACGGTCTTCCGGATCCGAACAGCCTAATATTTATCCGGACAATAGAAAATGACCTAAGGAACATTGTTCACCGTCCTGCCATGACCGTACATCAATATTTTGGTACTAAAGAGACATAAAGTGAAAACTTGGCCCGATTCCCATATTATCGTGTGTTATACCCACACTTTCTGAGTGGGCACGGGCTCCCGGATCCGCACCGCCTACTATTGATTCGGACAATAGAAAATGACCTAAGGAACATTGGTCACCGACCCGCCATACCCGTTCCTCAATATTTTGGCATTTTAGAGCGATAAACTGAAAATTCGGTCAGATTCCCATTTTTTTTGTGCTATAGCCCACGTTTTCTGAGTGGGCACGGTCTCCCGGATCCGGACAGCCTAATATTTATCCGGAAAATAGTAAATGTCCTAAGGAACATTGTTCACCGACCTGACATGACCGTACATCAATATTTTGGCACTAAAGAGCCATAAAGTGAAAACTTGGCTCGATTCCCATATTTTCGTGTGCTATATCCACACTTTCTGAGTGGGCACGGGCTCTAGGATCCGGACCGCCTAATATTTATCAAGACAACAGAAAATGACCTAAGGAACATTGGTCTCTGACCCTCCATGACCGTAAATCAATATTTTGTCATTATAGAGCCATAAAATGGAAATTCGGCCCGATTCTCGTATTTTCATGTGCTATAGCCCACGCTTTATGAGTGGGCACGGGCTCCCGGATCCGGCCCGCCTAATATTTATCCGAAAAATATAAAATGACCTAAGTAACATTGGTCAGTGACCCGCCATGACCGTACATCAATATTTTGGCACTATAGAGCCATAAAATGAAAACTCAGCCAGATTCCCATATTTTCGTGTGCTATAGCCCACGCTTTCTAAGTGGGCACGGGCTCCCGGATCCGAACCGCCTAAAATTTATTCGGATAACTGAAAATGACCTAAGGAACATAGGTCACCGACCCATCATACCCGTTCGTCAATATTTTGGCATTTTAGAGCCATAAAATTGATATTCGGCCAGATTCCCATATTTTCGCATGCTATAGCCCACGCTTTCTGAGTGGGCACGGGCTCCCGGATCCGAAATGCCTAGTATTTATCCGTAAAGTAGAAAATGACCTAAGGAATATTAATCACCGACCCGCCATGACCGTTCGTCCATATTTTAGCATTCTAGAGCCATAAAATGAAAACTCGGCCCGATTCTCATATTTTCGTGTTTTATATCCCACGCCTCCTGAGTGGGCACAGCCTCTCGTATCCGGACCGCCTACTATTTATTCGGACAACAGAAAATTACCTATGGAACATTAGTCACTGACCTGCCTTACCCGTTCGTCAATATTTTTTCATTTTAGAGCGATAAAATGAAAATTCGGCCAGATTTCCATTTTTTTGTGTGCTATAACCCACGTTTTCTGAGTATGCACGGTCTCCTGGATCCGGATAGCCTCATATTTATTCGGACAATAGAAAATGACCTAAGGAACATTGTTCACCGACCTGCCATGACCGTACATCAATATTTTGGCATTAAAGAGCCATAAAGTGAAAACTTGGCCCGATTCCCATATTTTCGTGTGCTATACCCACACTTTCTGAGTGGGCACGGGCTCTCGGATCTAGACCGCCTAATATTTATTAGGACAACAGAAAATGACCTAAGGAACATTGGTCACCGACCCTCCACGACCGTAAATCAATATTTTGTCATTATAGAGCCATAAAATGAAAATTCAGCCCGATTCCGTATTTTCGTGTGCTATAGCCCACGCTTTCTAAGTGGGCACGGACTCCCGGATCCGGACCGCCTAATATTTATTCGGTCAAAAGAAAATGACCTAAGGAACATTGGTCACCGACCCGTCATACCCGTTCGTCAATATTTTGAAATTTTAAATCCATAAAATGAAAATTCGGCCAGATTACAATATTTTCGTGTGCTATATAGCCCACGATTTTTGAGTGGGTACGGGATACAGGATTCGGACAGCCTAATATTTATCTAGACAATAGAAAATGACCTAAGGAACATTGGTCACCGACCCGTCATACCCGTTCGTCAATATTTTGGCATTTTAGAGCCATAAAATGGATATTCGGCCAGATTCCCATATTTTCGTATGCTATAGCCCACGCTTTCTAAGTGGGCACGGGCTCCCGGATCCGAAACGCCTAGTATTTATCCGTAAAATAGAAAATGACCTAAGGAATATTAATCACCGACCCGCCATGACCGTTCGTCCATATTTTTGCACTAAAGAGCCATAAAGTGAAAACTTGGCCCGATTCCCATATTTTCGTGTGCTATACCCACACTTTCTGAGTGGGCACGGGCTCTCAGATCTGGACCGCCTAATATTTATTAAGACAACAGAAAATGACCTAAGGAACATTGGTCACCGACCCTCCATGACCGTATATCAATATTTTGTCATTATAGGGCCATAAAATGAAAATTCGGCCCGATTCCTGTATTTTCGTGTGCTATAGCCCACCCTTTATGAGTGGGCACAAGCTCTCGGATCCAGTCTGCCTAATATTTATCCGGAAAATATAAAATGGCCTAAGGAACATTGTTCACCGACCCGCCATGACCGTACATCAATATTTCTGCACTATAGAGCAATAAAATGAAAACTCAACCGGATTCCCATACTTTCGTGTGCTATAGCCCACGTTTTCTAAGTGGGCACGGGCTCCCGGATCTGGACCACCTAATATTTATTCGGACAACAGAAAATGATCTAAGGAACATTGGTCACCGACCCGTCATACCCGTTCGTCAATATTTTTTCATTTTAGAGCCATAAAATGGATATTCTGCAAGATTCCCATATTTTCGTATGCTATAGCCCACGCTTTCTGAGTGGGCACGGGCTCCCGGATCCGAAACGCCTAGAATTTATCCGTAAATTAGACTATGACCTAAGGAATATTAATCACCGACCCGCCATGACCGTTCGTCCATATTTTGGCACTAAAGAGCCATAAAGTGAAAACTTGGCCCGATTCCCATATTTTCGTGTGCTATACCCACACTTTCTGAGTGGGCACGGGTTCTCGGATCTAGACCGCCTAATATTTATTAGGACCACAGAAAATGACCTAAGGAACATTGGTCACCGACCCTCCATGACCGTAAATCAATATTTTGTCATTATAGAGCCATAAAATGAAAATTCGGCCCGATTCCCGTATTTTCGTGTGCTATATCCCACGCTTTATGAGTGGGTACAGGCTCCCGGATCCAGTCTGCCTAATATTTATCCGGAAAATATAAAATGGCTTAAGGAACATTGGTCACCGACCCTCCATGACCGTACATCAATATTTTGGCACTATAGAGCAATAAAATGAAAACTCGGCCGGATTCCCATATTTTCGTGTGCTATAGCCCACGCTTTCTAAGTGGGCACGGGCTCCCTGATCCAGACCTCCTAGTATTTATCCGTACAATAGAAAATGACCTAAGGAATATTGGTCACCGACCCGCCATGACCGTTCGTCCATATTTTTGCATTCTAGAGCCATAAAACAAAAACTCGGCCCGATTCCCATATTTTTGTGTGCTATAGCCCACGCTTCCTGAGTGGGCACGGGCTCCCGGATCCGGACCGCCTACTATTTATTCGGAAAACAGAAAATTACCTAAGGAACATTGGTCACCGACCCGCCATACCTGTTCGTCAATAGTTTGGCATTTTAGAGCGATAATATGAAAATTCGGCCAGATTCCCATTTTTTGTGTGCTATAGCCCACGCTTTCTGAGTGGGCACGGGCTCCCGGATCCGAAACGCCTAGTATTTATCCGTAAAATAGACTATGACCTAAGGAATATTAATCACCGACCCGCCATGACCGTTCGTCCATATTTTGGCACTATAGAGCCATAAACAAAAACTCGGCCCGATTCCCACATTTTCGTGTGCTATAGCCCACGCTTCCTGAGTGGGCACGGGCTCCCGGATCCGGACCACCTACTATTTATTCGGACAACAAAAAATGACCTAAGGAACATTGGTCACTGACCCGTCATACCCGTTCGTCAATATTTTGAAATTTTAAAGCCATAAAATGAAAATTCGGCCAGATTCCAATATTTTCGTGTGTTATACAGCCCACGCTTTCTGAGTGGGTACGAGATACAGGATTCGGACAGCCTAATATTTATCAAGACAATAGAAAATGACCTAAGGAACACTGGTCAACGACCAGCCATGACCGTTCGTCAATATTTTGGCACTATAGAGCCATAAACAAAAACTCGGCCCGATTCCCACATTTTCGTGTGCTATAGCCCACGTTTTCTGAGTGGGCACGGTCTCCCGGATCCGGACAGCCTAATATTTATCTGGAAAATAGTAAATGGCCTAAGGAACATTGTTCACCGACCTCCCATGACCGTACATCAATATTTTGGCACTAAAGAGCCATAAAGTGAAAACTTGGCCCGATTCCCATATTTTCGTGTGCTATATCCACACTTTCTGAGTGGGCACGGGCTCTAGGATCCGGACCGCCTAATATTTATCAGGACAACAGAAAATGACCTAAGGAACATGGTCTCTGACCCTCCATGACCGTAAATCAATATTTTGTCATTATAGAGCCATAAAACTAAAATTCGGCCCGATTCTCGTATTTTCATGTGCTATAGCCCACGCTTTATGAGTGGGCACGGGCTCCCGGATCCGGCCCGCCTAATATTTATCCCGACAATATAAAATGACCTAAGTAACATTGGTCAGTGACCCTCCATGACCGTACATCAATATTTTGGCACTATAGAGCCATAAAATGAAAACTCAGCCGGATTCTCATATTTTCGTGTGCTATAGCTCACGCTTTCTAAGTGGGCACAGGCTCCCGGATCCGGACCGCCTAAAATTTATTCGGACAACAGAAAATGACCTAAGGAACATTGGTCACCGACCCGTCATACCCGTTCGTCAATATTTTGGCATTTTAGAGCCATAAAATGGATATTCGGCCAGATTCCCATATTTTCGCATGCTATAGCCCACGCTTTCTGAGTGGGCACGGGCTCCCGGATCTGAAACGCCTAGTATTTATCCGTAAAATAGAAAATTACCTAAAGAATATTAATCACCGACCCGCCATGACCGTTCGTCCATATTTTGGCATTCTAGAGCCATAAAACGAAAACTCGGCCCGATTCCCATATTTTCGTGTGCTATACCCACACTTTCTGAGTGGGCACGGGCTCTCGGATCTGGACCGCCTAATATTTATTAGGACAACAGAAAATGACCTAAGGAACATTGGTCACCGACCCTCCATGACCGTAAATCAATATTTTGTCATTATAGAGCCATAAAATGAAAATTCGGCCTGATTCTCATATTTTCGTGTGCCATGGCCCACGCTTTATGAGTGGGCTCAGGTTCGCGGATCCAGTCTGCCTAATATTTATCCGGAAAATATAAAATGTCCTAAGGAACATTGGTCACCGACCCGCCATGACCGTACATCAATATTTCTGCACTATAGAGCAATAAAATGAAAACTCGGCTGGATTCCCATATTTTCATGTGCTATACCCACGCTTTCTAAGTGGGCACGGGATCCCGGACCCAGACCGCCTAATATTTATTCGGACAACAGAAAATGACCTTAGTAACATTGGTCACCGACCTGTCATACCTGTTCGTCAATATTTTGGCATTTTAGAGCCATAAAATGAGTATTCGGCCATATTACCATATTTTCGTGAGCTATAGCCCACGCTTTCTGTGTGGGCACGGGCTCCTGGATCCGAACCGCCTAGTATTTATCCGTAAAATAGAAAATGACCTAAGGAATATTGGTCACCGACCCGCCATGACCGTTCGTCCATATTTTTGCATTCTAGAGCCATAAAACAAAAACTCGGCCTGATTCCCATATTTCCGTGTGCTATAGCCCACGCTTCCTGAGTGGGCACGGGATCCCGGATCCGGACTGCCTACTATTTATTCGGACAACAGAAAATTACCTAAGGAACTATTGTCACCGACCCGCCATACCTCTTCGTCAATATTTTGGCATTTTAGAGCGATAATATGAAAATTCAGCCAGATTCCCATTTTTTTTTTGTGCTATAGCCCACTCTTTCTGAGTGGGCACGGGCTCCCGAATCCGAAACGCCTAGTATTTATCCGTAAAATAGACTATGACCTAAGGAATATTAATCAGCGACCCGCCATGACCGTTCGTCCTTATTTTGGCACTATAGAGCCATAAAATGAAAACTCAGCCGGATTCCCATATTTTCGTGTGCTATAGCCCACGCTTTCTAAGTGGGCACGGGCTCCCGGATACGGACCGCCTAAAATTTATTCGGAAAATAGAAAATGACCTAGGGAACATTGGTCACCGACCCGTCATACCCGTTCGTCAATATTTTGGCATTTTAGAGCCATAAAATGGATATTCGGCCAGATTCCCATATTTTCGTGTGCTATAGCCCATGCTTTCTGAGTGGGCACGGGCTCCCGGATCCGAACTGCCTAGTATTTATCCGTACAATAGAAAATGACTTAAGGAATATTGAGCACCGACCCTCCATGACCGTTCGTCCATATTTTGGCATTCTAGAGCCATAAAACAAAAACTCGGCCCGATTCCCATATTTTCGTGTGCTATAGCCCACGCTTCCTGAGTGGGCACGGGCTCCTGGATCCGGACCGCCTACTATTTATTCGGACAACAGAAAATTACCTAAGGAACATTGGTCACCGACCCGCCATACCTCTTCGTCAATATTTTGGCATTTTAGAGCGATAATATGAAAATTCGGCCAGATTCCCACTTTTTTGTGTGCTATGCCACGCTTTCTAAGTGGGCACGGGCTCCCGAATCCGAAACGCCTAGTATTTATCCGTAAAATAGACTATGACCTAAGGAATATTAATCAGCGACCCGCCATGACCGTTCGTCCTTATTTTGGCACTATAGAGCCATAAAATGAAACTTAGCCGGATTCCCATATTTTCGTGTGCTATAGCCCACGCTTTCTAAGTGGGCACGGGCTCCCAAATTCGGACCGCCTAAAATTTATTCGGACAACAGAAAATGACCTAAGGAACATTAGTCACCGACCCGTCATACCCATTCGCCAATATTTTGGAATTTTAGAGCCATAAAATGGATATTCGGCCAGATTCCCATATTTTCGTATGCTATAGCCCACGTTTTCTGGGTGGGCACGGGCTCCCAGATCCAGACCACCTACTATTTATTCGGACAACAGAAAATGACCCAAGGAACATTGGTCATCGACCCGCCATACCCGTTTGTCAATATTTTGGCATTTTAGAGCGATAAAATGAAAATTCGGCCAGATTCCCATTTGTTTTTGTGCTATAGCCCACGCTTTCTGAGTGGGCACGGGCACCTGGATTAGGACCGCCTAATATTTATATGGACAACAGAAAATGACCTAAGTAACATTGGTCACCGACCCTCCATGACCGTAAATCAATATTTTGTCATTATACAGCCATAAAATGAAAATTCGGCCTGATTCCCGTATTTTCATGTGCTATAGCCCACGCTTTATGAGTGGGCACAGGCTCCCGGATCCGGCCCGGCTAATATTTATCCGTACAATATAAAATGACCTAAGTAACATTGGCCACTGACCCGCCATGACCGTACATCAATATTTTGGCACTATAGAGCCATAAAATGAAAACTCGGCCCGATTCCCATATTTTCGTGTGCTATAGCCAACGCTTTCTGAGTAGGCACGGGCTCCCGGATCCGGACCGCCTAATATTTATCAAAACAATAGAAAATGACCTAAGGAAAATTGGTCACCAACCCGCCATGACCGTACATCAATATTTTGGCACTATAGAGCAATAAAATGAAAACTCAGCCGGATTCCCATATTTTCGTGTGCTATAGCCCACACTTTCTAAGTGGGCACGGGCACCCGGATCTGGACCGCCTAATATTTATTCGGACAATAGAAAATGACCTATGGAACAATTGTCACCGACCCGTCATACCCGTTCGTTAATATTTTGGCATTTTAGAGCCATAAAATGAATATTCGGCCAGATTCCCATATTTTCGTGTGCTATAGCCGATGCTTTCTGAGTGGGCATGGGATCCCGGATCCGAACTGCCTAGTATTTATTACTACAATAGAAAATGACCTAAGGAATATTGATCACCGACCCTCCATGACTGTTCGTCCATATTTTGTCATTCTAGAGCCATAAAATGAAAACTCGGCCCGATTCCTATATTTTCGTGTGCTATAGCCCACGCTTCCTGAGTGGGCACGGGCTCCCGGATCCAGACCGCCTAATATTTATTCGGACAATAGAAAATGACCTAGGGAACATTGGTCATCGAACCGCCATACCCGTTCGTCGATATTTTGGCATTTTAGAGCGATAAAATGAAAATTCGGCCAGATTCCCATTTTTTTGTGCTATAGCCCACGCTTTCTTAGTGGGCACGGGCTCCCGGATCCAGACCGCCTAATATTTACCAGGACAGCAGAAAATGACCTAAGGAACATTGGTCACCAACCCTCTATGACCGTAAATCAATATTTTGTCATTATAGAGCCATAAAATTAAAATTCGGCCCGATTCCCGTATTTTCTTATGCTATAGACCACGCTTTATAAGTGGGCACAGGATCCCGGATCCGATCCGCCTAATATTTATCCGGACAATATAAAATGACCTAAGGAACATTGTTCACCGACCCGCCATGACCGTACATCAATATTTCTGCACTATAGAGCAATAAAATGAAAACTCGGTCGGATTCCCATATTTTCGTGTGCACCCATGCTTTTTAAGTGGGCACGGGCTCCCGGATCCAGACCGCCTAATATTTATTCGGTCAAAAGAAAATGACCTAAGGAACATTGGTCACCGACCCGTCATACCAGTTCGTCAATATTTTGGCATTTTAGAGCCATAAAATGAATATTCGGCCAGATTCCAATATTTTCGTGTGCTATATAGCCCACACTTTCTGACTGGGTACGGGATACTGGATTCGGACTGCCTAATATTTATCAGGACAATAGAAAATGACCTAAGGAACATTGGTCACCGACCTGCCATGACCATTCGTCAATATTTTTGAGTGGGCACGGCCTCCCGGATCTGGACAGCCTAATATTTATCCGGACAATAGAAAATGACCTAAGGAACATTGTTCACCAACCTGCCATGACCGTACATCAATATTTTGGCACTAAAGAGTCATAAAGTGAAAACTTGGCCCGATTCCCATATTTTCGTGTGCTATACCCTCACTTTCAGAGTGGGCACGGGCTCTCGGATCCGCACCGCCTAATATTTATCATGACAACAGAAAATTACCAAAGGAACATTGGTGACAGACCCTCCATGACCGTAAATCAATATTTTGTCATTATAGAGCCATAAAATGAAAATTCGGCCCGATTCCCGTATTTTCGTGTGCTATAGCCCACGCTTTATGAGTGGGCACGGGCTCCCGGATCCGGCCCGCCTAATATTTATCCGGAGAATATAAAATGACCTAAGTAACATTGGTCACTGACCCGCCATGACCGTACATCAATATTTTGGCACTATAGAGCCATAAAATGAAAATTCGGCCCGATTCCCGTATTTTCGTGTGCTATAGCCCACGCTTTCTAAGTGGGCACGGGCTCCCGGATCCGGACTGCCTAAAATTTATTCGAACAACAGAAAATTACCTAAGGAACATTGGTCACCGACCCGTCATACCCGTTCGTCAATATTTTGGCATTTTAGAGCCGTAAAATGGATATTCGGCCAGATTCCCATATTTTCGTGTGCTATAGCCCATGCTTTCTGAGTGGGCACGGGCTCCCAGATCCAGACCACCTACTATTTATTCGGACAATAGAAAATGACCTAAGGAACATTGGTCATCGACCCACAATACCTGTTTGTCAATATTTTGGCATTTTAGAGCGATAAAATGAAAATTCGGCCAGATTCCTATTTGAATTAGTGCTATAGCCCACGCTTTCTGAGTGGGCACGGGCTCCTGGATTAGGACTGCCTAATATTTATCAGGACAACAGAAAATGACCTAAGGAACATTGGTCACCGACCCTCCATGACCGTAAATCAATATTTTGTCATTTTAGAGCGATAAAATGAAAATTCGGCCCGATTCCCGTATTTTCATGTACTATAGCCCACGCTTTATGAGTGGGCACAGGCTCCCGGATCCGGCCCGCCTAATATTTATCCGTACAATATAAAATGACCTAAGTAACATTGTTCACTGACCCTCCATGACCGTACATCAATATTTAGGCACTATAGAGCCATAAAATGAAAACTCGGCCCGATTCCCATATTTTCGTGTGCTATAGCCAACGCTTTCTGAGTGGGCACGGGCTCCCGGATCCGGACCGCCTAATATTTATCAAAACAATAGAAAATGACCTAAGGAAAATTGGTCACCAACCCTCCATGACCGTGTATCAATATTTTGGCACTATAGAGCAATAAAATGAAAACTCAGCCGGATTCCCATATTTTCGTGTGCTATAGCCCACGCTTTCTAAGTGGGCACAGGCTCCCGGATCCGGACCGCCTAATATTTATTCGGAAAAAAGAAAATGACCTAAGGAACAATTGTCACCGACCCGTCATACCCGTTCGTTAATATTTTGGCATTTTAGAGCCATAAAATGAATATGCGGCCAGATTCCCATATTTTCGTGTGCTATAGCCCATGCTTTCTGAGTGGGCACAAGCTCCCGGATCCGAACTGCCTAGTATTTATCCGTACAATAGAAAATGACCTAAGGAATATTGATCACCGACCCTCCATGACCATTCGTCCATATTTTGGCATTCTAGAGCCATAAAACGAAAACTCGGCCCGATTCCCATATTTTCGTATGCTATAGCCCACGCTTCCTGAGTGGGCACGGGCTCCCGGATCCAGACCGCCTACTATTTATTCGGACAACAGAAAATGACCTAAGGAACGTTGGTCATCGAACCACCATACCCGTTCGTCTATATTTTTGCATTTTAGAGCGATAAAATGAAAATTCGGCCAGATTCCCATTTTTTGTGCTATAGCCCATGCTTTCTTAGTGGGCACGGGCTCGCGGATCCAGACCGCCTAATATTTATCAGGACAACAGAAAATGACCTAAGGAACATTGGTCACCGACCCTCCATGATCGTAAATCAATATTATGTCATTATAGAGCCATAAAATGAAAATTCGGCCCGATTCCCGTATTTTCATGTGCTATAGCTCACGCTTTCTAAGTGGGCATGGGCTCCCGAATCCGGCCCGCCTAATATTTATCCGGACAATATAAAATGACCTAATTAACATTGGTCATTGACCCGCCATGACCGTACATCAATATTTTGGCACTAAAGAGCCATAAAGTGAAAACTTGGCCCGATTCCCATATTTTCGTGTGCTATAGCCCACGCTTCCTGAGTGGGCACGGGCTTCCGGATCCGGACCGCCTACTATTTATTAGGACAACAGAAAATTACCTAAGGAACATTGGTCGCCGACCCACCATACCTGTTCGTCAATATTTTGGCATTTTAGAGCGATAATATGAAAATTTGGCCAGATTCCCATTTTTTGTGTGCTATAGCCCACGCTTTCTGAGTGGGCACGGGGTCCCGGATCCGAAACGCCTAGTATTTATCCATAAAATAGACTATGACCTAAGGAATATTAATCACCGACCCACCAAGACCGTTCGTCCATATTTTGGCACTATAGAGCCATAAACAAAAACTCGGCCCGATTCCCACATTTTCGTGTGCTATAGCCCACGTTTCCTGAGTGGGCACGGGCTCCCGGATCCGGACCGCCTACTATTTATTCGGACAACAAAAAATGACCTAAGGAATATTGGTCACTGACCCGCCATACCCGTTCGTCAATATTTTGGCATTTTAGAGCGATAAAATGAAAATTCGGCCAGATTCCTATTTTTTGTGTGCTATAGCCCACGTTTTCTGAGTGGGCACGGTCTCCCTGATCCGAACAGCCTAATACTTGTCCTGACAATAGAAAATTACCTAAGGAATATTGTTCACCGACCTTCCATGACCGTACATCAATATTTGGCACTAAAGAGCCATAAAATGAAAACTTGGCCCGATTCCCATATTTTCGTGTGTTATACCCACACTTTTTGAGTGGGCACGGGATCCCGGATCCGGACTGCCTACTATTTATTCGGACAACATAAAATGACCTAAAGAACATTGGTTACAGACCCGCCATACCCGTTCGTCAATATTTTGGCATTTTAGAGCGATAAAATGAAAATTCGGCTAGATTCCCATTTTTTTGTGTGCTATAGCCCACGTTTTCTGAGTGGGCACAGTCTCCCGGATACGGATAGCCTAATATTTATCCAGACAATAGAAAATGACCTAAGGAACATTGTTCACCGACCTTCCATGATCGTACATCAATATTTGGCACTAAAGAGCCATAAAGTGAAAACTTAGCCCGATTCCCATATTTTCGTGTGCTATACCCACACTTTCTGAGTGGGCACGGGCTCTCGGATCTGGACCGCCTAATATTTATTAGGACAACAGAAAATGACCTAAGGAACATTGGTCACCGACCCTCCATGACCGTAAATCAATATTTTTTCATTATAGAGCAATAAAATGAAAATTCGGCCCGATTCCCGTATATTCGTGTGCTATAGCCCACGCTTTATGAGTGGGCACAGACTCCCGGATCCAGTCTGCTTAATATTTATCCGGACAATATAAAATGACCTAAGGAACATTGTTCACCGACCCGCCATGACCGTACATCAATATTTCTGCACTATAGAGCAACAAAATGAAAACTCGGCCCGATTCCTATATTTTCGTGTGCTATAGCCCACGCTTTCTAAGTGGGCATGGTCTCCCGGATCCGGACCACCTAATATTTATTCGGACAATAGAAAATGACCTAAGGAACAATTGTCACCGACCCGTCATACCCGTTCGTCAATATTTTGGCATTTTAGAGCCATAAAATGAATATTCGGCCAGATTCCCATATTTTCGTGTTCTATAGCCCACGCTTTCTGAGTGGGCACGGGCTCCCGGATCCGAACCGCCTAATATTTATCCGTACAATAGAAAATGACCTAAGGAATATTGATCACCGACCCGCCATGACCGTTCGTCCATATTTTGGCATTCTAGAGCCATAAAACGAAAACTCGGCCCGATTCCCATATTTTCGTGTGCTATAGCCCACGCTTCCTGAGTGGGCACGGGCTCCCGGATCTGGACCGCCTAATATTTATCAGAACAATAGAAAATGACCTAAGGAACATTGGTCACCGACCCGCCGTAACCGTACATCAATATTTTGGCACTATAGAGCAATAAAATGAAAACTCGGCCGGATTCCCATATTTTCGTGTGCATAGCCCATGCTTTCTAAGTGGGCACGGGCTCCCGGATCCGGATCGCCTAATATTAGTTCGGACAATAGAAAATGACCTAAGGAACATTGGTCACCGACCCGTCATACCCGTTCGTCAATATTTTGGAATTTTAGAGCCATAAAATGAGTATTCGACCATATTCCCATATTTTGGTGTGCTATAGCCCACGCTTTCTGAGTGGGCACGGGCTCCCGGATCCGAACCGCCTAATATTTATCCGTACTATAGAAAATTACCTAAGGAATATTGATCACCGACCTGCCAAGACCATTCGTCCATATTTTGGCATTCTAGAGCCATAAAACGAAAACTCGGCCCGATTCCCATATTTTGTGTGCTATAGCCCACGCTTCCTGAGTGGGCACGGGCTCCCGGATCCAGACCGCCTAATACTTATCACGACAACAGAAAATGACCTAAGGAACATTGATCACCAACCCTCCATGACCGTAAATCAATATTTTGTCATTATAGAGCCATAAAATGAAAATTCGATCGATTCCCATATTTTCGTGTGCTATATAGCCCACGTTTTCTGATTGGGCACGGGGTCCCGGATCTGGATAACCTAATATTTATCCGGACAATAGAAAATGACCTAAGGAACATTTTTCACTGACCCACAATAACCATACATCAATATTTTGGCACTGGAGAGCCATAAAGTGAAAACTTGGCCCGATTCCCATATTTTCGTGTGCTATACCCCACGCTTTCTGAGTGGGCACGGGCTCCCGGATCTGGACCGCCTAATATTTATCAGAACAATAGAAAATGACCTAAGGAACATTGGTCACCGACCCGCCGTAACCGTACATCAATATTTTGGCACTGTAGAGCAATAAAATGAAAACTCGGCCGGATTCCCATATTTTTGTGTGCATAGCCCATGCTTTCTAAGTGGGCACGGGCTCCCGGATCCGGATCGCCTAATATTAGTTCGGACAACAGAAAATGACCTAAGGAACATTGGTCACCGACCCGTCATACCCGTTCGTCAATATTTTGGAATTTTAGAGCCATAAAATGAGTATTCGGCCATATTCCCATATTTTGGTGTGCTATAGCCCACGCTTTCTGAGTGGGCACGGGCTCCCGGATCTGAATCGCCTAATATTTATTCGTACTATAGAAAATTACCTAAGGAATATTGATCACCGACCCGCCAAGACCATTCGTCCATATTTTGGCATTCTAGAGCCATTAAACGAAAACTCGACCCGATTCCCATATTTTGTGTGCTATAGCCCACGCTTCCTGAGTGGGCACGGGCTCCCGGATCCAGACCGCCTAATATTTATCAGGACAACAGAAAATGACCTAAGGAACATTGGTCACCGACCCTCCATGACCGTAAATCAATATTTTGTCATTATAGAGCCATAAAATGAAAATTCGGCCCGAATCCCGTATTTTCATGTGCTATAGCCCACGCTTTATGAGTGGGCATGGGCTCCCGGATCCGGCCCGCCTAATATTTATCCGGACAATATAAAATGACTTAAGTAACATTGGTCACTGACCCTCCATGACCGTACATCAATATTTTGGCACTATAGAACCCTAAAATGGAAACTCGGCCCGATTCCCATATTTTCGTGTGCTAAAGCCCACGCTTTCTGAGTGGGCACGGGCTCCCGGATCTGGACCGCCTAATATTTATCATAACAATAGAAAATGACCTATGGGACATTGGTCACCGACCCGCCGTAACCGTACATCAATATTTTGGCACTATAGAGCAATAAAATGAAAACTCGGCCGGATTCCCATATTTTCTTGTGCATAGCCCATGCTTTCTAAGTGGGCACGGGCTCCCGGATCCGGATCGCCTAATATTTATCAAAACAATAGAAAATGACCTAAGGAACATTGGTCACCGACCCTCCATAACCGTACATCAATATTTTGGCACTATAGGGAAATAAAATGAAAACTCGGCCGGATTCCAATATTTTCGTGTACTATAGCCCACGCTTTCTAATTGGGCACGGGCTCCCGTATCCGGACCGCCTAATATTTTTTCGGACAACAGAAAATGACCTGAGGAACATTGTTCACCGACCCGTCATACCCGTTCGTCAATATTTTAGCATTTTAGAACCATAAAATGAATATTCGGCCATATTCCCATATTTTCGTGTGCTATAGCCCACACTTTCTGAGTGGGCACGGGCTCCCGGATCCGAACCGCCTAGTATTTATCCGTACAATAGAAAATGACCTAAGGAATATTGATCACCGACCCGCGATGACCGTTCGTCCATATTTTGGCATTCTAGAGCCATAAAACGAAAATTCGGCCTGATTCCCATTTTTTAGTGTGCTATAGCCCACGCTTCCTGAGTGGGCACGGGCTCCCGGATCCGGACCGCCTACTATTTATTCGGACAAACAAAAAATGACCTAAGGAACATTGGTCACCGACGCGCCATACCCGTTCGTCAATATTTTGGCATTTTAGAGCGATAAAATGAAAATTCGACCAGATTCCCATTTTTTGTGTGCTATAGCCCACGCTTTCTGAGTGGGCACGGGCTCCCGGATCTGGACCGCCTAAAATTTATCCGGATAATAGAGCCATAAAATGAAAACTCGGCCCGATTCCCATATTTTCGTGTGCTACTGATGCGAGACTAAATTGTATAGTTTAACATGTGATATACCTTACATTTTATGCGCTTTAATGATAAAAATACACTTGTTATGTGCTTAATGGAGTTTATTTCATGTGTAGGTGAAGTGGAGATGGAAACGGAGCTAAAAAGATGCAAATACGTCAAAAGATACGCGAAAAGAGACACCCGTGCGTTAGCCGGGCGACAGAGCCAAACACACTGACCCTGCCTGGCGTTAGCCAGGCGTTTGGGCTGAAACGCAAGCCCCACCCTGGCGTTAGCCAGGCGTTTGGGCTGAAACGCCAGCCCTGGCCTGGCGTTAGCCAGGCGTTTGGGTCCAAACGCCAGGTCCCCAGTTCGGCCAGAAATCGAGTTTTGACGGGTTTAAGTGTTTTCTAATTGAAATAGAAGTCTCCTACACGGTTAGGGTTCACCCTAAACCTATAAATAGACTCCTAAAACACAACTACAGAGGGAGATTCACAGGGATACACAGAGATTCGAGTTTAGAGTGAATCCAAGGCAAAACATCAATTTGTACATATTTTCTTCCTTACTTTGTAGTTTAATTATGCTAGTTGTTTTAGATTTTATTCTTATGAATTTGTTTAGCTAATTTCGTGTGGAACCCGTTGGGGAATAAACTTATTGTGATATTAATATAGCTTTGATTGGTTGATTAAACTCTATTTGTTCAACTACGTTCTTGTTGTAGTTGATTGAAGGGCCCTCAATTAGCTGTGCCTATTTATTATGTATCTACTTGAGAGAGAGTGCATATTTAGGTAATTGTTTGAACAACACCACTCCCAGAGTATAGACGAAAGTCATAACCGAGGGTTTAGAGGTTGGATTAGAGATAACGATACTTCGGGTGCAATCTAAGTGAACTGTAATGCAATCTAGCTAGCGTAACTTGAGAGAGTGCGTCTAGTAAATTATCATAATTACTTGAGAGAGATTTATGGTAGATAGAGCGTTCATTATTGATAGAGACGATTAATCAAGCTATACGAAGTATCCGAGAAGTAAGTTCACTAGCGGGGGAAACCATAACCTTAGATTTTATTACAAATGTTTATACCTTAGTATAATTAATCTTTGCTTTTAATATTTAGTATTAGTAATTTAACAAACATCAGGTGACAGCTGAGTACTAATTTAAACAGCCTGCCTGATACGTCAATACCCTGAGGAATCGACTCTGGGCATAATACCCCAAGATTATATTTGCAACGCCCGTTTAGTCTTTATAGAAGACATAGTTGAGCGTGATCAGCTACGCTTTCTGAGTTGAAACGGGCTGCCGGATCCAGATCGCCTAATATATATCAGGACAATGGAAAATGACCTAAGGAACATTGGTCACCGACCCGCCATGACCGTTCGTTAATATTTTGGCACTATGGAGCCATTAAATGAAAACTCGGTCCGATTCCCATATTTTCATGTGCTATAGCCCACGCTTTCTGAGTGGGCATGGGTTCCCGAATTCGGACCGCCTAATATTTATCCGAACAATAGAAAATGACCTAGGGAACATTGGTCACCGACCCTCCATGACCGTACATCAATTTTTTGACATTTAGAGACATAAAATGAAAACTCAGCCCGATTCCCATATTTTAGTGTGCTATAGCCCACACTTTCTGAGTGGGCACGGGCTCCCAGATACGGACCGCGTAAAATTTATCCATAAAATAGAAAATGACCTAAGGAACATTGTTCACCGACCCGCCATGCCCGTCCGTCATTATTTTGGCATTTTATATCCATAAAATGAAAATTCGGCCAGATTCCCATATTTTCGTGTGCTATATAGCCCACGCTTTTTGAGTGGGTACGGGCTCCCGGATATGGACCGCCTAAAATTTATCCGGTCAATAGAAAATGACCTAAGAAACATTGGTCACCAACCCTCCATGACCGTTCGTCCATATTTTGGCACTATAGAGCCATAAAACCGAAAACTCGGCTCGATTCCCATATTTTCGTTTGCTACGCTTTCTTAGTGGGCATGGGTTCCCGGATCCGGACTGCCTAAAATTTATCAGGATGATCGAAAATGACCTAAGGAACATTGTTCACCGACCCGCCATGATCGTACATCAATATTTTGACACCATAGAGCCATAAAATGAAAATTTGGCCAGATTCCCATGTTTTCGTGTGCTATAGCCCACGCTTTCTAAGTGGGCACGGGCTCCTGGATTCGGACCGCGTAATATTTATCTGGACAATAGAAAATGATCTAAGGAACATTGTTCACCGACATTCCATGATCGTACATCAATATTTTGACACCATAGAGCCATAAAATGAAAATTTGGCCAGATTCCCATGTTTTCGTGTGCTATAGCCCACGCTTTCTGAGTGGGCACGGGCTCCTTGATTCGGACCAGCCTAATATTTATCCGGACAATAGAAAATGATCTAAGGAACATTGGTCACCGACATGCCATGATCGTACATCAATATTTAGACACCATAGAGCCATAAAATGAAAATTTGGCTAGATTCCCATGTTTTCGTGTGCTATAGCCCACGCTTTCTGAGTGGGCACGGGCTCCCGGATCCGGACCGCGTAAAATTTATCCAAAAAATAGAAAATGACCTAAGGAACATTGGTCACTGACCCGCCATGCCCGTTCGTCAATATTTTGGCATTTTATAGCCATAAAATGAAAATTCGGCCGATTCCCATATTTTCGTGTGCTATAGCCCACGTTTTCAGATTGGGCACGGGGTCCCGGATCTGGACAACCTAATATTTATCCGGACAATAGAAAATGACCTAAGGAACATTGTTCACCGACCTACAATAACCGTACATCAATATTTTGGCACTAAAGAGCCATAAAGTGAAAACTTGGCCCGATTCCCATATTTTCGTGTGCTATACCCACGCTTTCTGAGTGGGCACGGGCTCTCGGATCCGGACCGCCTAATATTCATCAGGACAATATAAAATGACCTAAGTAACATTGTTCACCGACCCTCCATGATCGTAAATCAATATTTTGTTATTATAGAGCCATAAAATGAAAATTCGGCCCGGTTCCCGTATTTTCGTGTGCTATAGGCCACGCTTTCTGAGTGGGCATGGGCTCCCGGATCTGGACCGCCTAATATTTATTCGGACAACATAAAATTACCTAAGGAAAATTGGTCACCGACCCGCCAAGATCGTTCGTCCATATTTTGGCACTATAGAGCCATAAAACGAAAACTCGGCCGATTCCCATATTTTCGTGTGCTACGCTTTCTGAGTGGACACGCGCTGCCGGATCTAGACCGCCTATTATATATCAGGAGAATAGAAAGTGACCTAAGGAACATTGGTCACCGACCCGCCATGACCGTTCGTTAATATTTTGGCACTATGGAGCCATAAAATGTAAACTCGTCCCCATTCCCATATTTTCGTTTGCTATAACTCACGCTTTCTGAGTGGGCATGGGCTCCCGGATCCGAACCCCCTAATATATATCAGGACAATAGAAAATGACCTAAGGAACATTGTTCACCGACCCGCCATGACCGTTCGTCAATATTTTGGCACTATAGAACCATAAAACAAAAACTCGGCCCGATTCCCATATTTTCTTGTGCTATAGCCCACGCTTTCTGAGTGGGCTTGGGCTCCCGGATTCGGACCGCCTAATATTTATCCGAACAATAGAAAATGACCTAGGGAACATTGGTCACCGACCCTCCATGACCGTACATCAATGTTTTGACATTTTAGAGCCATAAAATGAAAACTCGGCCCGATTCCCATATTTTAGTGTGCTATAGCCCACACTTTCTGAGTGGGCACGGGCTCCCGGATACGGAACGCGTAAAATTTATCCAGAAAATAGAAAATTACCTAAGGAACATTGGTCACCAACCCGCCATGCCCGTTCATCAATATTTTGGCATTTTATAGCCATAAAATGAAAATTCGGCCGATTCCCATATTTTCGTGTGCTACAGCCCATGTTTTCTGATTGGGCACGGGGTCCCGAATCTGGACAACCTAATATTTATCTGGAAAATAGAAAATGACCTAAGGAACATTTTTCACCGACCCACAATAACCGTACATCAATATTTTGGCACTAAAGAGCCATAAAGTGAAAACTTGGCTCGATTCCCATATTTTCGTATGCTATACCCACGCTTTCTGAGTGGGCACGGGCTGTCGAATCCGGACCGCCTAATATTTATCAGGACAATAGAAAATGACCTAAGGAACATTTTACACCGACCCTCCATGACCGTAAATCAATATTTTGTTATTATAGAGCCATAAAATGAAAATTCGGTCCGATTCCCGTATTTTCGTGTGCTATAGGCCACGCTTTCTGAGTGGGCATGGGCTCCCGGATCCGGACAGCCCAATATTTATTCGGACAACAGATAATGACCTAAGGAACATTGGTCACCGACCCGCCAAGATCGTTCGTCCATATTTTGGCACTATAGAGCCATAAAACGAAAACTTGGCCTGATTCCCATATTTTCGTGTGCTACGCTTTCTGAGTGGACACGGCCTGCCGGATCCAGACCGCCTAATATATATCATGACAATAGAAAATGACCTAAGGAACATTGGTCACCGACCCTCCATGACCGTTCGTTAATATTTTGGCACTATGGAGCCATAAAATGAAAACTCGTCCCCATTCCCATATTTTCGTTTGCTATAACCCACGCTTTCTGAGTTGGGCATGGGCTCCCGGATCCGGACCCCCTAATATATATCAGGACAATATAAAATGACCTAAGGAACATTTGTCACCGACCCTCCATGACCGTAAATCAATATTTTGTTATTATAGAGCCATAAAATGAAAATTCGGCCCGATTCCCGTATTTTCGTGTGCTATAGGCCACGCTTTCTGAGTGGGCATGGGATCCCGGATCCGGACCGCCTAATATTTATTCGGACAACAGAAAATGACCTAAGTAACATTGGTCACCGACCCACCAAGATCGTTCGTCCATATTTTGGCACTATAGAGCCATAAAACGAAAACTTGGCCCGATTCCCATATTTTCGTGTGCTACGCTTTCTGAGTGGGCATGGGCTCCCGGATCCGGACCCCCTAATATATATCAGGACAATAGAAAATGACCTAAGTAACATTGGTCACCGACCCACCAAGATCGTTCGTCCATATTTTGGCGCTATAGAGCCATAAAACGAAAACTTGGCCCGATTCCCATATTTTCGTGTGCTACGCTTTCTGAGTGGACACGGGCTGCCGGATCCAGACCGCCTAATATATATCATGACAATAGAAAATGATCAAAGGAACATTGGTCACCGACCCGCCATGACCTTTCGTTAATATTTTGGCACTATGGAGCCATAAAATGAAAACTCGTCCCCATTCCCATATTTTCGTATGCTATAACCCACTCTTTCTGAGTGGGCATGGGCTCCCGGATCCGGACCCCCTAATATATATCAGGACAATAGAAAATGACCTAAGGAACATTTTTCACTGACCCGCCATGACCGTTCGTCAATATTTTGGCACTATAGAACCATAAAACAAAAACTTGGCCCGATTCCCATATTTTCTTGTGCTATAGCCCACGCTTTCGAAGTGGGCATGGGCTCCCGGATTCGGACTGCCTAATATTTATCCGAACAATAGAAAATGACCTAGGGAACATTGGTCACCGACCCGCCATGACCGTACATCAATGTTTTGACATTTTAGAGCCATAAAATGAAAACTCGGCCCGATTCCCACATTTTAGTGTGCTATAGCCCACACTTTCTGAATGGGCACGGGCTCCCGGATACGGACCGCGTAAAATTTGTCCACAAAATAGAAAATGACCTAAGGAACATTGGTCACCGACCCGCCATGCCCGTTCGTCAATATTTTGGCATTTTATAGCCATAAAATGAAAATTCGGTCGATTCCCATATTTTCGTGTGCTATATAGCCCACGTTTTCTGATTGGGCACGGGGTCCCGGATTTGGATAACCAAATATTTATCCGGACAATAGAAAATGACCTAAGGAACATTTTTCACTGACCCACAATAACCATACATCAATATTTTGGCACTAAAGAGCCATAAAGTGAAAACTTGGCCCGATTCCCATATTTTCGTGTGCTATACCCACGCTTTCTGAGTGGCCACGGGCTCTCAGATCCGGACCGCCTAATATTTATCCGGACAATAGAAAATGACCTAAGGAACATTTTTCACTGACTTTCCATGACCGTAAATCAATATTTTGTTATTATAGAGCCATAAAATGAAAATTCGGCCCGATTCCCGTATTTTCGTGTGCTATAGGCCACACTTTCTGAGTGGGCATGGGCTCCCGGATTCGGACCGCCTAATATTTATTCGGAAAACAGAAAATGACCTAAGGAACATTGGTCACCGACCCGCCATACCCGTTCGTCAATATTATGGCATTTTAGAGCGATAAAATGAAAATTTGGCCAGATTCCCATATTTTCGTGTGCTATAGCCCACGCTTTCTGAGTGGGAACGGGCTCCCCTATCCGGACCGCCTAAAATTTATCCGGAATATATAAAATAACCTAAGGAACATTGGTCACCGACCCTCCATGACCGTTTGTCCATATTTTGGCACTACATAGTCATAAAACAAAAACTCAGCCCGATTCCCATATTTTCGAGTGCTACGCTTTCTGAGTGGGCACGGGCTCCCGGATCCGGACCACCTAATATTTATCAAGAAAATATAAAATTACCTAAGGAACATTGTTCACCGACCCAATATGACCGTTCGTCAATATTTTGGCCCACCATGACCGTACATCATTATTTTGGCATTATAGATCCATAAAATGAAAACTCGGCCTGATTCCCATATTTTCGTGTGCTAGAGCCCACGCTTTCTGAGTGGGCACGAGCTCCGGGATCCGGACCACCTAATTTTATTTGGACAACAGAAAATGATCTAAGGAACATTGGTCACTGACCTTCCATAACCGTACATCAATATTTTGGCACTATAGAGCTATAAAACGAATACTCGACCCGATTCCCAAATTTTCGTGTGCTAAGCCCACGCTTTCTGAATGGGCACCGGATCCCGGATCCGGATCACCTAATATTTATTCAGACAATAAAACATGATCTAAGGAACATTGGCCACCGACCCGCCATGACCGTACATCAATATTTTGGCACTATAGAGCCATAAAATGAAAACTCGACCCTACTCCCATATTTTCGTGTGCTACGGCCCATGCTTTCTGAGTGGGCACGGGCTCCCGGATCCAGAACGCTTAAAATTTATCCGTACAATAGAAAATGACCTAATTAACATTGGTCACTGAACCACCATGACCGTACATCAATAATTTGGCACTATGGAGCCATAAAATGAAAACTCGACCCGATTCCATTATCTTTTGTGCTATCCCACGCTTTCTGAGTGGGCACGGGCTCCCGGATCTGGACCGCCTAATATTTATCCGCACAATATAAAATGACCAAAGGAACATTGGTCACCGACCCGCCATGACCGTACATCAATATTTTGGCACTATAGAGCAATAAAATGAAAACTCAGCCTGATTCCCATATTTCCGTGTGCTATAGCCCACTCTTTCTAAGTGGGCATGGGCTCTCGGATCCGGGCCACCTGTTATTTATTCGGACAATAGAAAATGACCTAAGGAACATTGTTCACCGACCCGTCATACCCGTTCATCAATATTTTGGCATTTTAGAGCCATAAAACGAAAATTCGGCCCGATTCCCATATTTTCGTGTACTATAGCCCACGCTTTCTGAGTGGGCACGGGCTCCCGGATTCGGACCGCCTAATATTTATCATAATAATAGTAAATTACCTAAGGAACATTGGTCACCGACCCACCATGACCGTTCGTCAATATTTTGGCACTATAGAGCCATAAAACAAAAACTCGGCCCGATTCCCATATTTTCGTGTGCTACAGCCCACGCTTTCTGAGTGGGCACGGGCTCCTGGATCCGCACCGCCTGATATTTATTCGGACAACAGAAAATGACCTAAGGAACATTGGTCACCAACCCGTCATACCCGTTCGTCAATATTTTGGCATTTTAGAGCCATAAAATGAATATTCGGCCAGATTCCCATATTTTTGTGTGCTAATAGCCCATACTTTCTGAGTGGGCACGGGCTCCCCGATCCGGACCGCCTAATATTTATCCGAACAATAGAAAATGACCTAAGGAACATTGGTCACCGACCCGCCATGACCGTACATCAATATTTTAGCACCAAAGAGCCATAAAGTGAAAACTCGGCCTGATTCCCATATTTTCATGTGCTATACCCACGCTTTTTAAAGGGCACGGGCTCCTGGATCCGGACCGCCAAGTATTTGTTCAGAGAACAAAAATTGACCTAAGGAACATTGGTCACCGACCCACCATGACCATACATCAATATTTCTGCACTATAGAGCAATAAAATGAAAACTCAGCCCGATTCCCATATTATCGTATGTTGCCCACGCTTTCTGAGTGGGCACGGGCTCCCAGATTCGGACCGCCTAATATTTATCCAGAAAAAACAAAATAAACTAAGGAACATTGGTCACCGACCCGCCATGACCATACATCAATATTTTGGCACTATAGAGCGATAAAATGAAAACTCGTCCCGATTCCCATATTTTCGTGTGCTATAGCCCATGCTTTCTTAGTGGGCACGGGCTCCCGGATCCGTGCCTCCTAGTACTTGTTCGTAAAATAGAAAATAACTTAAGGAACATTGGTTGCCGACCCACCTTGACTGTTCGTCAATATTTCTGCACTATAGAGTAATAAAATGAAAACTCAGCCCGATTCCCATATTTTCGTATGCTATAGCCCAATCTTTCTGAGTGGGAACGGGTTCCCGGATCCGGACCGCCTCATATTTGTTTGAACAACAGAAAATGACCTAATTAACATTGGTCACCGACCCGTCATACCCGTTCGTCAATATTTTGGCATTTTAGATCCATAAATTGAATATTCGGCCAGATTCCCATATTTTCGTGTGCTATAACCCACGCTTTCTGAGTGGGCACGGGCTCCCGGATCCGGACCGCCTAATATTTATCTGGACAGTATAAAATGACCTAAGAAACATTGGTCACTGTCCCGCCATGACCGTACATCAATATTTTGGCACTATAGATCCATAAATGAAAACTCGACTCCATTCCCATATTTTCGTATGCTATAGCCCACGCTTTCTGAGTGGGAACGGGTTCCTGGATCTGGACCGCCTCATATTTGTCCGAACAATCGAAAATGACCTAAGGAACATTGGTCACTGACCCGCCATGACCGTACATCAATATTTCTGCACTATAGAGCAATAAAATGAAAACTTAGCCCGATTCCCATATTTTCGTGTGCTATAGCCCATGCTTTCTGAGTGGGCACGGGCTCCCTGATCTGGACTGCCTAATATTTATCCGGCCAATAGAAAATAATCTAAGGAACATTGGTCGCCGACCCACTATGACCGTTCCCCAATATTTTGGCACTATAGAGCCATAAAATGAAAACTCGGCCCGATTCCCATATTTTCGTGTACTATAGCTCACGTTTTCTGAGTGGGCACGGGCTCCCGAATCCGGACCGCCTAATATTTATCCGGACAATAGAAAATGATCTAAGGAACATTGGTCACCGACCCGCCACGACCGTACATCAATATTTTGGCACTAAAGAGCCATAAAGTGAAAACTCGGCCCGATTCCCATATTTTCATGTGCTATACCCATGCTTTTTAAAGGGCACGGGCTCCCGGATCCGGAATGCCAAGTATTTGTTCGGACAACAGAAATTGACCTAAGGAACATTGGTCACCGACCCACCATGACCGTACATCAATATATCTGCACTATAGAGCAATAAAATGAAAACTCAGCCCGATTCCCATATTATCGTATGTTATAGCCCACGCTTTCTGAGTGGGCACGGGGTCCCGGATCCGGACCGCCTAATATTTATCCGGACAAAAACAAATGACCTAAGGAACATTGGTCACCGACCCTCCATGACCATACATCAATATTTTGGCACTATAGAGCGATAAAATGAAAACTCGGCCCGATTCCCATATTTTCGTGTGCTATAGCCCATGCTTTCTGAGTGGGCACGGGCTCCCGGATCCGGGCCGCCTAGTATTTGTTTGGAAAATAGAAAATAACTTAAGGAACATTGGTCGCCGACCCACCTTGACTGTTCGTCAATATTTCTGCACTATAGAGCAATAAAATGAAAACTCAGCCCGATTCCCATATTTTCGTATGCTATAGCCCACACTTTCTGAGTGGGAACGGGTTCCCGGATCTGGACCACCTCATATTCGTTTGAACAAAAGAAAATGACCTAAGTAACATTGGTCACCGACCCATCATACCCGTTCGTCAATATTTTGGCATTTTAGATCCATAAATTGAATATTCGGCCAGNTCGGCCCGATTCCCATATTTTCGTGTGCTATAACCCACGCTTTCTGAGTGGGCACGGGCTCCCGGATCCGGACCGCCTAGTATTTATCCGGACAGTATAAAATGACCTTAGGAATATTGGTCACTATCCCGCCATGACCGTACATCAATATTTTTGCACTATAGAGCCATAAAATGAAAACTCAGCTCGATTCCCATATTTTCGTATGCTATAGCCCACGCTTTCTGAGTGGGAACGGGTTCCTGGATCTGGACCGCCTCATATTTGTCCGAACAATCGAAAATGACCTAAGGAACATTGGTCACTGACCCTCCATGACCGTACATCAATATTTCTGCACTATAGAGCAATAAAATGAAAACTTAGCCCGATTCCCATATTTTCGTGTGTTATAGCCCATGCTTTCTGAGTGGGCACGGGCTCCCGGACCCGGGCCGCCTAGCATTTGTTTGGAAAATAGAAAATAACTTAAGGAACTTGGTCGCCGACCCACCTTGACTGTTCGTCAATATTTCTGCACTATAGAGCAATAAAATGAAAACTCAGCCCGATTCCCATATTTTCGTATGCTATAGCCCACACTTTCTGAGTGGGAACGGGTTCCCGGATCTGGACCACCTCATATTCGTTTGAACAAAAGAAAATGACCTAAGTAACATTGGTCACCGACCCGTCATACCCGTTCGTCAATATTTTGGCATTTTAGATCCATAAATTGAATATTCGGCCAGATTCCCATATTTTCGTGTGCTATAACCCACGCTTTCTGAGTGGGCACGGGCTCCCGGATCCGGACCGCCTAGTATTTATCCGGACAGTATAAAATGACCTTAGGAATATTGGTCACTATCCCGCCATGACCGTACATCAATATTTTTGCACTATAGAGCCATAAAATGAAAACTCAGCTCGATTCCCATATTTTCGTATGCTATAGCCCACGCTTTCTGAGTGGGAACGGGTTCCTGGATCTGGACCGCCTCATATTTGTCCGAACAATCGAAAATGACCTAAGGAACATTGGTCACTGACCCTCCATGACCGTACATCAATATTTCTGCACTATAGAGCAATAAAATGAAAACTTAGCCCGATTCCCATATTTTCGTGTGTTATAGCCCATGCTTTCTGAGTGGGCACGGGCTCCCGGACCCGGGCCGCCTAGCATTTGTTTGGAAAATAGAAAATAACTTAAGGAACTTGGTCGCCGACCCACCTTGACTGTTCGTCAATATTTCTGCACTATAGAGCAATAAAATGAAAACTCAGCCCGATTCCCATATTTTCGTATGCTATAGCCCACACTTTCTGAGTGGGAACGGGTTCCCGGATCTGGACCACCTCATATTCGTTTGAACAAAATAAAATGACCTAAGGAACATTGGTCACCGACCCATCATACCCGTTCGTCAATATTTTGGCATTTTAGATCCATAAATTGAATATTCGGCCAGATTCCCATATTTTCGTGTGCCATAACCCACGCTTTCTGAGTGGGCACGGGCTCCCGGATCCGGACCGCCTAGTATTTATCCGGACAGTATAAAATAACCTTAGGAATATTGGTCACTATCCCGCCATGACCGTACATCAATATTTTTGCACTATAGAGCCATAAAATGAAAACTCGGCTCGATTCCCATATTTTCGTATGCTATAGCCCATGCTTTCTTAGTGGGAACGGGTTCCTGGATCTGGACCGCCTCATATTTGTCCGAATAATCGAAAATGACCTAAGGAACATTGGTCACTGACCCGCCATGACCGTACATCAATATTTCTGCACTATAGAGCAATAAAATGCAAACTTAGCCCGATTCCCATATTTTCGTGTGCTATAGCCCATGCTTTCTGAGTGGGCACGGGCTGCCTGATCCGGACTGCCTAATATTTATCCGGACAATAGAAAATAATCTAAGGAACATTGGTCGCCGACCCACTATGACCGTTCCCCAATATTTTGGCACTATAGAGCCATAAAATGAAAACTCGGCCTGATTCCCATATTTTCGTGTACTATAGCCCACGCTTTCTGAGTGGGCACGGGCTCCTGGATCCGGACCGCCTAATATTTATCCGGACAATAGAAAATGATCTAAGGAACATTGGTCACCGACCCGCCACGACCGTACATCAATATTTTGGCACTAAAGAGCCATAAAGTGAAAACTCGGCCCGATTCCCATATTTTCATGTGCTATACCCACGCTTTTTAAAGGGCACGGGCTCCCGGATCCGGAACGCCAAGTATTTGTTCAGACAACACAAATTGACCTAAGGAACATTGGTCACCGACACACCATGACCGTACATCAATATTTCTGCACTGTAGAGCAATAAAATGAAAACTCAGCCCGATTCCCATATTATCGTATGTTGCCTACGCTTTCTGAGTGGGCACGGGCTCCTGGATCCAGACCGCCTAATATTTATCCGAACAAAAAAAAATGACCTAAGGAACATTGTTCACCGACCCGCCATGACCATACATCAATATTTTGGCACTATAGAGCGATAAAATGAAAACTCGGCCCGATTCCCATATTTTCGTGTGCTATAACCCATGCTTTCTGAGTGGGCACGGGCTCCCTGATCCGGACTGCCTAATATTTATCCGGACAATAGAAAATAATCTAAGGAACATTGGTCGCCGACCCACTATGACCGTTCCCCAATATTTTGGCACTATAGAGCCATAAAATGAAAACTCGGCCCGATTCCCATATTTTCGTGTACTATAGCCCACGCTTTCTGAGTGGGCACGGGCTCCCGGATCCGGACCGCCTAATATATATCCGTACAATATAAAATGATCTAAGTAACATTGGTCACCGAACCGCCATGACCGTACATCAATATTTCTGCACTATAGAGTCATAAAACGAAAATCGGCCCGACTCCTATATTTTCGTGTGCTACAGCCCCCGCTTTCTGAGTGGGGACGGGTTCCCGGATCCGGCCGCCTAAAATTTATCCGAAAAATAGAAAATGACCTAAGGAACATTGGTCACTGACCCACCATGACCGTTCGTCTATATTTTGGCACTATAGAGCCATAAAACGAAAACTCGACCCGATTCCTATATTTACGTGTGCTATAGCCCACGCTTTCTGAGTGGGCACGGGCTCCCGGATTCGGACCGCCTAATATTTATCCGGACACTATAAACTGACCTAAGGAACATTGGTCACTGNTCGGCCGGATTCCCATATTTTCATGTGCTATAGCCGACGCTTTCTAAGTGGGCACGGGCTCCCGGATCCGGACCGCCTAATTTTTATTTGTACCACAGAAAATGACCTAAGGAACATCGGTCACCGACCCGTCATACCCGTTCGTCAATATTTTAGCATTTTAGATCCATAAATTGAATATTCGGCCAGATTCCCATATTTTCGTGTGCTATAACCCAAGCTTTCTGAGTGGGCACGGGCACCCGGATCCGGACCGCCTAATATTTATCCGGACAGTATAAAATTACCTAAGGAACATTGGTCACTGTCCCTCCATGACCGTACATCAATATTTTGGCACTATAGAGCCATAAAATGAAAACTCGACTCGATTCCCATTTTTTCGTATGCTATAGCCCACGCTTTCTGAGTGGGAACGGGTTCCTGGATCTGGACCGCCTCA
>ML400276.1:799-25561 GCA_005239525.1 Nicotiana knightiana | reverse complement strand
CAGTGTCCCATATGGATAAGCTTCTTCAGGAAACTTATTTACAACGGAGTACTAAATGAACATGCATTATATAATATATATTTATAACAATTTGGTCCTTTTTATACTCTAGAACTTTTTAAACCAGTAACAGAATGAGATTCCCTGAGTTAAATTCTCTAAACTACCCTTTACAACCCTCTTTTTTACTATTTCAACTAATATCTTTTATCTATCTTTTTTTATTTTAGCTTCTCACCCTCATCTTAAAACTTCCTAAATAAATTGACTCAAAAAGAATTCTCTCAAGATTAATCCCTGACCTAACTCTTAATCTTTCCATGATTTCCAGATTTAAATCAATTGCTAATACAAATTAACACTAACTAAACTTAAGAATGCATAACTAAACACTTAACGATAAGCAAATAAAGCATTGACATAAAGATTTGCACAAAACCAAGCTCATAAAGTCAAAGGCTGAAATCAAATATAAAACATGATTGAAAGCATGTGATTGCTCAACAGTGAAACCAAACAACAAAACACATAAGAAAAATGAAAATGAAAGAGAAAAAAAACAAACAATACCTATTAAGCTAAACAAAACAGCCACAGAAAATTCCGGCTAGCTGGAGAGATTCCCACATGAACACGGGCCAAATTTATCCATGCAATCCATGTTGCATGTAGCAATATTTTCTACTAGCCGGAGAAAATATAGAACAACGAGGTGGGAAGGGACTGGACGGTCAAACGGGATTTGATCGAATTCCGGCAGCTTTGAAGCGTCGTAATACCAACACCAATCGAAAGGTCTCAATGAGAATAGTCGATTGAGATGAGTATTAGCAATGTATGAGTCCAAAAGGATAGTCAAAAGCTGAATGAGCAGAGGAGTTTAGGGTTTTGATTTTCAGATCTAAAAATCCAAAAGTTTGGTGGGGATTTTGGGAAAATCAATAGAGGATTTGGACTGAGGATGAGGTGAGGAGTATGGGATGTTAATTTGGAGGTGTTTGGAGTGTTTCCACCGATGGAGATGGGTGTAGTGGTGAGAGGCGGCTAGGGTTTGAGAATGAGAGACATGAGAGAATAGGAGGGGTCCTTAGGTCTTGGGGCCCGATACAACAGTTATAAAGGGGGAAGTGATTAGTTCCTGTAACGACCCGGCCGATCGTTCCGTGAGATTAGCCATGTTTCCCCTATTTCGGCTTTTTCATGTGTTATTTAACCTAATTATGTTGTGTTGGGTCAGTTGGTTCGGGTTTGGAGTGGTCTTGGTGAGAAAAGAGACACTTAGTCTCTTAAGTTGGCCTTATGGTTAGAAAAGTCAAATGGAAGTTGACTATTAGGTAAACGACCTCGGAATGTGGATTTTATAGCCCGTATAGCTTCGTTAGGTGATTTGGGACTTAGGAGTGTGTTCGGAATATGGTTTTGACGTCCGGAGTAGGATTAGGCTTGAAATGACGAAATTGAGTTTTTGACGATTTCTAGTCGGCAGTGGAAAATAGTCTATCGGAATGGAATTCCAGAAGTTGGAACAGGTTCATAGTATCATTTTGGATGTGTGTGCAAATTTTCAGGTCAATCAGATGTGTTTTGGGTGCTTTCGGCATCTTTGGCGAATTTCGGAAGTTTAGAAATCCTTAGGCTTGAATTCGGGGTTAATTCAGTATTGGGATGTTTCTTTGAGTGATTGGAAGGCTCGACTAAGTTTGAATGATGTTATGGGATGTGATGGTATGTTTGGATGAGGTTCCGAGGGCCTCAGATGAGTTTTGGGTGGTTAACGGACTTAGTATTTGGTTGGCAACTGCTGAAATCTGGTGTCATCTGTTTCTGGTTTCCTTGTACGCGATCGCAGGAGTCCATTCACGATCGCGTAGGCTTATTTTGGGGCAGAGGTAAGTTTGTTCTACGCGATCACAGGGTTAGGGTCACGATCACGTAGTTTTGTAGAGTTTTGCATCGCGAATGCGTGGCTGAAGTCGCGTTCGCGTAGAAGGATTTGGAGCTGCGGTGGGATGAAGGAATTACTCTACGCGATCGCGTAGAGTGGGGCTCATTCGCGTTGTTGTGAGAGGGTGCTATCCACGATCGCGTGTGTGTTTCTGCGATCGCATAAGGTTCAAATGCGAGGGAGGCTTGTTTGTGCTTCACGATCGCGAGGCTATTTCCGCGATCACGATTAAGGAAATAATACCTAAGCAGAAAGTATAAAAAGCCATCTTCGCGATTTTTAGCCTATTTCTCACCATTGTTGGACGGGTTTGAAGGTTTTTGAGAGGGATTAAAGAGGGAATCACTTGGAGGTAAGATTTTTGAATTTTAATACTTGATTCTATGTTGATTTCTATATAATCAGACCTAAAATTTGTGGGATTTGAACCCTAAAATTGGAGAATTAGGGCTTATGATTTGGAGACCTTTGAGTGGGGATTTGAAGGGCCATTTGTGGTCCGATTCTGATGTTCTTGGTATGTATGGACTCGTGAAAGGATAAGGATTCTTGTGGTGTGATTTTTATCAAATTCTGAGACGTGGTATCGGGGGTCGGGTTTGACCAATTTCGGGATTTGTACTCAATTTTGATAATTTTCGATTGGGCTTCGTTCCTTGGCATATAATAATGATATAAATCTGATCCTTGGTAGATTTTGAGCAATTTGAGGCCGAGTCTAGAGGCAAAGGCATTGAGGGCTAGGATTTTAGTCGGTTTTGAGGTAAGTAACGTTTCCAAAATTGGTTATGAGGGTTCGAAACCCCGAACTGTATGTTATATGATTATAATTTAGGTACACACATGCCAAGTGACGGGCGTGCGGGCATGCACCGAGTGATTTGTGGCCTGGTTCATCCCATGGAACCGTCTAGTATCTATTTCAGACTGATATCCGTACTTTTATTGACGTGGTTAATGTGAACATGCTAGAAATCATGCTAAGTCAAATGCTAGGGCTTCATGCCGAAAATGCTGAGACCCGAGTGGTCGTATATTGCTGTCTCCTTATGTGTTTAATTGATCTTGTATACTCAGTCCTATCATAGCATATCATTTCATGCCTCAGTCTCGGTAATTGTTGATTTTATATATTTATCATTGTCTCGGGCTAGTTCATGCATCTGTGAGCCCATGTGAGCGAGACTGGAGAGTGATGACTAAGTGAGGCTGAGAGCCTATTATTGAGACAGTTATGAGATCGGACTGCACACCGCAGCGATACTCAGATCATGCCTTCGTTGGCTTGATATAACGCTTGGGCCAATAGGAACCCCTCTGGAGTCTTTACACCCCCAATGAGCGTACTGATATTGAGGGATGGATCTTCCCTGGGCATGGATCTTGTCAAAAGTTGATGATATGTGGGGGATGGATAGTCCCTGGACATGGATTTTGTCCGAGTGTTGTATTCCGGAGATGGATCTTCTCCGTGGGGGCTGGATTGGCCTTTCCCTCAGTACTGAGTGACTACGGTCACCGGTGTTTATGCACATTCCGGGATGGACTTTCCCTGGGCCTGAGAGCCATATACGGTACTGAGTGGACTTCTGTGTGAGAGCTGTGAGCACTATGTGCATACTGTTGATACATTAGCATGTAGAATACTGAGATATACCTGGGTTACTTATCATATCGGTCATATTTTGTTTTCATTATCTATTGAAATTGTAAGCATGCTTAAATTCTGTGTACAATTTTCATTACAATTATTGAGGTTTAGTTTGTCACTACCTCTCAATTCGTAGTTTGGGTTCGTTACTTCTGTGTTGGTGTACTCACGTTACCCCCTGCACCTTGTGTGTTGATACAGGTACATCGAGACCCGGTAGTGGTTGCTGAGCAGCTGTCAGAGTTCATTTGGAGGCATCGAGGTAGCAGCTGGCGATCGCAGCCTCAATTATCTCCTTCTCTATCTACCTGTCTTATTTATTTATTTCAGACAACTTTATGTCGACATTGTATTTTGATATTTGATGTAGTAGCTCATGACTCGGTGACACTAGATCTGGGTTCGGGTTTTCTCTTACTTATGTTTTCAATGATGATTACACTCTTAAATGCTTTATAAATATGAGACTTTTGCTACAAATATAATGGATTTTTCTGAAAATATCTGTTAACCAAATGAAATGTGTGGCTTGCCTCATTTCATGATAGGCGCCATCACGACTGGGTATTTTGGGATCTTGACAAGTTGGTATCAGAGCCCTAGGTTATACAGGTCTCGCCAGTCATGATTAGGTTTAGTAGAGATTTGCGGATCGGTACGGAGACATCTGTATTTATCTTTGAGAGGCTACAGAACCCTTAGGAAAAATCTCACATTCTTGAATTCTATCATGCGAACCTGTTGATTCCTGGAACTAAACTTCTGTTGTTTTTGTTCTCTCACAGATGGTGAGGACTCACGCTACTGATCAGGGTGAATAGACACCAGCTAGACCAGCCAGAGGTTGAGGCCGTGGTCGAGGCTGTGGTAGAGGGAGGGGTGCAGCCCGCACAACAGTCGGGGTAGTTCCTGTAGACCTGTTGATGCAGCGCCCCTTACCTGGCGTCAGTTCTCCATTATGTTCCTGGAGAAGTATATACCGCAGTCCCGCGGGGAGGAGCTGTATAGGGAGTTCGAGCAGTTGCATCAGGGGTACAGACCGTGACGCAGTATGAGATGAGGTTCTCCGAGTTGCCCCGTCATTCTATTTGGCTAGTTCCCATAGATTGGGAGAGGATCAGGAGGTTCGTTGATGGCCTCACTTATCAGCTTCAGATTTTCCTGACCAAGGAGAGGGTATCTGGTGCTTCTTTTGAGGAGGTGGTTGACATTTCCAAAGAGATTGAGTCAGTTCGCCGCTAGGACCGAGTCGAGAGGAAGGCCACGAGGCATCGAGGGTCTGGTAGTTTTGGAGGTGTTCATTCAGGAGGTCAGTCTCAGCACAACATAGGTCGTTCATTTAGGCCTCCTCAGCCAGTCCCCCAGCCTACACTGGTGCATCATCGGGGAATGGTCCATGCAACTCTCATTTGGGCCGTTCCTCATTCAGTGCTCTTCCAGCCCAGAGTTCATCTCGGCCATCATCAAATCATGGTTCCTCGGTGCATGGTTCATCTAGTGGTTATTCTGGTTCTAGGGGTTCCCTTCAGTCCCCACCGTCATTTTCTAAGAGGGGTTGCTTTGAGTGTGGGTATCCGGGTCATATCAAGAGGTTTTGTCCCCGTCTTTCGGGTGGTTCATTCCAACAGAGGAGCCAGCCTTCAACTTCAGCACCAGTTACTTCACCACCCTCCCATGCAGCTAGGGGTGGGGGCTAGTCAGCTAGAGGCCGCTGTTCTTGATTGTCACGCTAAGACCGTGACCTTAGCGATGCCAGGATCTCTGAGAGTCGAGTGGAGAGGTTCCATTGAGTATGTGCCTAGTTGGGTGATTTCATACCTGAAGGCCCAGCGTATGGTAGAAAAAGGGTGTTTATCGTACTTGGATTTTGTGAGGGATGTCACTGTTGAGACTCCCACTATTGATTATGCTCCTGTGGTCCGTGATTTTCCAGACGTGTTCCCTGCTGACCTGCCAGGCATGCCACCTGACAAGGATATTGATTTTGGTATTGATTTGGTGCCGGGAACTCAGCCCATTTCTATTCCACCGTATCGTATTGCACCAGCAGAGTTGAAGGAATTGAAAGAGCAGCTTTAGGAACTCCTAGATAAGGGGTTCATTCGGCTTAGTGTGTCGCCTTGGGGTGCACCCGTGTTATTTGTAAAGAAGAAAGATGGTTCCATGAAGATGTGTATTGACTACAGGCAGTTGAACAAGGTCACAATCAAGAGTAAGTATCCCTTGCCTCGTATTGATGATTTGTTTGACCAGCTTCAGGGAGCCAGAGTGTTCTCTAAGATTGATTTGAGGTCCGGGTATCATCAACTAAAGATTCGGGATTCTGATATTGCCAAGACAACTTTCAGGACTCGTTATGGTCACTATGAGTTTATGGTGATGTCTTTTGGGCTGACCAACGCTCCAGCAGCATTCATGCATTTGATGAACATCGTGTTTCAGCCGTACTTGGATTCTTTTTTATTGTGTTCATTAATGACATCCTGGTATATTCTCGTAGCCAAGAGGAGCACGCTCAGCATTTGAGAGTTGTTTTACAGAGATTGAGGGAAGAGAAGCTTTATGCAAAGTTCTCCAAGTGTGAGTTCTGGCTTGGCTCAGTAGCTTTCTTAGGGCACATGGTGTCCAGTGAAGGTATTCAGGTTGATCCGAAGAAGATAGAGGTGGTGTAGAGTTGGCCCAGACCGTCCTCAACTACAGAGATTAGGAGCTTCCTTGGTTTGGCGGGATATTACCGTCGCTTTGTGGAGGGGTTTTCTTCTATTGCTTCTCCCTTAACCAAATTGACCCAGAAGGGTGCTCCGTCCAGGTGGTCAGACGAGTGTGAGGAGAGCTTTTAGAAGCTCAAGACTGCATTGGCCTCAGCTCCAGCGTTATTATTGCCATCAGCTTCAGGTTCTTATACCGTATATTGTGATGCCTCGAGGATAGGCATCGGTTGTGTTTTGATGCAGGAGGGTAGGGTGATTGCCTACGCCTCGCGCCAGTTGAAGACTCATGAGAAGAATTACCCAGTGCATGATCTCGAGCTAGCAGCCATTGTTCACGCCTTGAAGATTTGGCGTCATTATTTGTATGGGGTGCATTGTGAGGTTTTCACTGACCACCGTAGTCTGTAGCATCTGTTTAAGCAGAAGGATCTGAATTTGCGTCAGAGGAGATGGTTGAAGCTTCTCAAGGACTATGATATTACCATTCTATACCATCTAGGGAAGGCTAATGTAGTGGCCGATGCCTTGAGTCGCGAAGCAGAGAGTTCGGGGAGTCTAGCATATCTTCCAGCAGCAGAGAGACCATTAGCACTGGATGTTCAGGCCTTAGCAGGCCAGTAGGTGAGGTTGTATCTATCGGAGCCCCGTCGGGTATTAGCTCATTAGCTTCCATCTTTATGACCGGATCAGAGAGCGCCAGTATGATGACCTACACTTGCTCGTTCTTCGGGAAAAGGTCCGACGAGGTGATGCCAGGGATGTAGATATTGGTGATGATGGGGTTATGAGGATGCAGGGTCGGATTTGTGTGCCCAATGTGGATGGGTTTCGAGAGTTGATTTTAGCAGAGGCCCACAGCTCGCGATTTTCCATCTATCCGGGTGCCGCGAAGATGTATCAGGATCTAAGACAACATTATTGGTGGAGGCGGATGAAGAAGGATATTGTTGAGTTTTTAGCTTGGTGTCTCAACTGTCATCAGGTCAAGTATGAGAACTAGAGGCCAAGTGGGTTGCGTCAGAAGTTTTGGATATTCCGGAGTGGAAGTGGGAGCGGGTCACCATGGACTTTGTAGTTGGGCTCCCCCGGACTTCGAGGAGGTTCGATGCCATATGGGTCATTTTGGATCGGTTGATCAAGTGCACGCAGTTCATTCCTGTTGGTACTACTTATTCTTCGGAGCGGTTAGCTGAGATTTATATCAAAGAGATTGTCCGGTTGCATGGTGTTCCAGTTTCTGTCATTTCTGAAAGAGGTACTCAATTCACATCTCAGTTTTGGAGGGTCGTGTAGAGAGAGTTGGGTACTCAGGTCGAGTTGAGCACAACATTCCATCCTCAGATGGACGGGCAGTTAGAGCGTACTAATCAGATTCTGGAGAACATGTTGCGTGCTTGTTTCATTGATTTCGGGGGTTCATGGGACAAGTTTCTACCACTCACGGAGTTTGCATATAATAATAGTTATCAGTCGAGTATCCAGATGGCTCCGTACGAGGCTTTATATGGTAGGAGGTGTAGATTTCCGGTTGGTTGGTTTGAGCCGAGTGAGGCTAGGCTATTGGGCACAGACTTGGTACATGATGCGTTGGTTAAGGTGAAGTTGATTCAGGAGCGGCTTCGCACAACGCAATCTAGGCAGAAAAGTTATGCGGGCCAGAAGGTCCGAGATGTGTCCTTCATGGTTGGGGAGAAGGTGCTATTGAATGTGTCACCCATGAAGGGTGTTATGCAGTTCGGGAAGATAGGCAAGTTGAATCCCCGGTTCATTGGGCCTTTTGAGGTGCTTCAGAGGGTTGGAGAGGTAGCTTATAGAATTGCTTTGCCACCCAGCTTGTCAAGTGTCCATCCGGTATTCCATGTTTCCATGCTTCAGAAGTATATTGGTGACCCGTCTCATGTCTTGGACTTCAGCTCAGTTCAGCTAGAGGGTGATATGTCTTATGAGGTAGAGCAGTGGCTATTTTGGGTCGTCAGGTCAGAAGGTTGAGGTCTAAAGATATAGCTTCAGTGAAGGTACAGTGGAGAGGACAACCGGTGGAGGAGGCTACCTGGGAGACTGAGCGGGAGATGCGGGGCAGATATCCTCACCTATTTGAGACTCCAGGTATGTTTCTAGACCCGTTCGAGGATGAACGTTTGTTTAAGAGGGGGTGAATATAACGACCCGGCCAGTCGTTCCATGAGAATAGCCCCGTTTCCCCTATTTCAGCTTTGTCATGTGTTATTTAACCTAATTATGTTGTGTTGGGTCGGTTGGTTCGGGTTTGGAGTGGTCGTGGTGAGAAAAGAGACACTTAGTCTCTTAAGTTGGCCTTATGGTTAGAAAAGTCAACCGGAAGTGAAATATTAGGTAAACGACCTTGTAATGTGGATTTTTAGCCCAAATAGCTTCTTTAGGTGATTTGGGACGTAGGAGTGTGTTCCGAATATGGTTTTGACGTCCAGAGTAAGATTAGGCTTGAAATGGCGAAATTGAGTTCTTGGCGATGTAACGACCCGACCGTTCGTTCCGAGAGTTTAGCCCGTTTCCCCTATTTCCGCTTCATTTCTTGTGTGGTTCATCTCTTTTTGTGTGGTGTTGGGTTGGTTGGCTCGGGTTCAGAGTGGTCATGGTGAGAATTAAGGGACTTAGCCTCTTAAATGAGCTTAATAGTTGAAAAAGTCAACCAGGAGTTGACTTATAGGTAAACAACCTCAAAATGCAGATTTTATGGCTCGGATAGCTTTGTTAGATTATTATGGACTTAGGAGTGTGTTCGGAATGTAGTTTTGAGGTCCGGTGTAGAATTAGGCTTGAATTGGCGAAAGTGAGTTTTTGGCGATTTCCGGTCGGCAGTGGAAAATAGGCTATGGGGGTCGGAATGGAATTCAGGAAGTTGGAGCAGGTTCATAATGTCATTTTAGATATGTGTGTAAATTTTCAGGTCAATCGGATGTGTTTTGAATGGTTTCGACATCCTTGGTGAAATTTAGAAGTTTCAAAGTTCATAGGCTTGAATTTGAGGTGATTTTAGTGTTTTTGCATTGTTATTGGTGTTTCGAAGGCTCGACTAAGTTTGAATGAGGTTATGAGAATTGTTGGTATTTTTGGTTGGGATCCCGAGGGGCTCGGGATGATTTCAGATAGCCATCAGAGGATTTCTAGTTGGGAATAGCAGCTGATGATGCTGGTGCTGGTGCTGGTGTGACCGCACCTACGGATAGGGGACCGCAGGTACGGGCCCGCAGAAGCGGACAAGGCTCCGCAGATGCGAAAGTTGGCTGGATCAGTGAAGGTCGCAGATGCGGACGTGGGGCCGCACTTGCGGAGTCGCAGGTGCGGAGGATTTGTCGCAGGTGCGAAAATGGCCCTTTAAGTGATTTTTCGCAGGTGCGCACCTGGGACCACAGGTGCAGGTCCGCATGTGCGTAACCCCTGGGCAGAACCTATAAATAGGGCCCTTAGCGAGTTTTGGTTATTCTTTCACCATTCTTATTCGGGTTTGAAGCTTTTGAAGGGTTTTTGAAGAGGGAAATCGATAGTTCTTCATTGAGATAAGGATTTTCGACTTAAAACTCGTTTATATGTGATTAAAGGTCTGATTAGTGGTGAAAATTGGGAAAATCAGTGCTAAAAATGGATAATTAGGGCGTGTGATTAAGAGGCCTTAAAATGGGAATTTGAGGGGTAATTTGGATTCTGATTTCAGTGTTCTTGGTATGTATGGACTCGTGGGAGGATTAGGACTCTTGTGGTGTAAATTTCATCGAGTTCCGAGACGTGGGCCCGGGGGTCGGGTTTGATCAATTTCGGGATTTTAGGGTAAATACGGTAATTTTCGAATGGGTTTCATTCCTTAGCATATTATAATGATATGAATCTGATTTTTTGGTAGATTTGGAGCACTCGGAGGCCCAGTCTAGAGGCAAAGGCATTGAGGGCTAGGTTTATAGCCGGTTTTGAGGTAAGTAACGTTTCCAAACTTGGTTCTGAGAGTTCGAAACCCCGAGCTAAATGAGTTATGACTATAATTGAGGTGACACACATGCCAAGTGACGGGCTGCGGGCGTGCACCGTGTATTTGTGCCTGGATCATCCCATGGCATTTGTCTAGTAGCTATTACTGATCAATATCCGCACTTTTATTAATGTAGTAATTGTGAACCTGTTAGAAATCATGTTAAGTATAAAAGCTAGGCTTCACGCCGAAAATGCTGAGACCCTAGTGGTCGTATATTACTGTCTGATTTTGTGATTATTTGATTTCATATACTCAGTCCTGTTATAACATATCACTTCATACCTCAGTCACAATATTGTTAATTATATGCATACTTATCATTGTTCCGAGCTGATGGATGCATCTGTGATCCATGTGAGTGAGACTGGAGAGTAATGACCGAGTGAGGCCGAGAGCCTGTTATTGAGACAATTATGATATCGTACTACACACCGCAACGATACTTAAAGCATGCCTTCGTTGGTCTGATATAGCGCTTGGGCCACTAGGGCCCCTTCGGAGTCTTTACACCCCTAGTAAGCGCATTGATGATCAGGGATGGATCGTCCCTGGGCATGGATCGTGTCCGAAGTTGATCTTATGTGAGGGATGGATCGTCGCTGGACATGGATATTGTCCAAGTGTTGTATTCCAGAGATGGACCTTCTCCGTGAGGCTGGATTGGCCTTTTTCCTCAGTACGGAGTGACTACGGTCACCGATGATTATGTACCTTCCGGGATGGACCTTCCCTGGGCCTGAGAGCCATATATGGTACTGAGTGGACTGCTGTGGGAGGGTTATGAGAATTATGTGCATTTCCACACTGGTTTCATATATTTATACGATGGCATGTAGAGTAGTCCAGCATAGTTGGCATATTTGGTCTTCTGATAAACTATTAGCATGTCTAATTTCTGTATACTGTCTATTGTAAATTCTGAGATTTAGTTCGCCACTACCTCTCAGTCCGTAGTTTGGGTTCGTTACTTCTGAGTTGGTGTAATCACGTTACCCCCTACACCTTGTGTGCAGATCCAGGTACACCGGGACCCGGTAGTGGATATTGAGCATCTATTAAATTTTCATTGGAGTCGTCGTGGTAGCACCTGGCGATCGCGACCTCGTCTTCTCTTTCTTATTCTACCCGTTTTTCTTTATTTTGATACTATGTTGTCCATTTTTCCTTTTCCATTCTTTATGTTATAGCAGCTCATGACTGAGTGACACCGGATCCGGGGTTGGATAATTTAAATTTTTGTTTCAGATATTGTTTCAAAACTTCATATTATTAGTACTATCAGTAATTTCGTTTAAAGTTGTATTTTTTACGGGAAATTGAATTTAGCTTAGATAAAAGGGCAGCTTGCCTGGTTCTACGACAGGCGTCATCACGACTCCGAAATCGGGTCGTGACAGGTGATTTCCGGTCGGCAGTGGAAAATAGTCTATCGGGGTCGGAATGGAATTTCGAAAGTTCGAACAGGTTCATAGTATCATTTTGGACGTGTGTGCTAATTTTCAGGTCAATCGGACGTGTTTTGGGTGGTTTCGGCATCTTTAACGAATTTTGGAAGTTTAAAAATCCTTAGGCTTGAATTCGGGGTTAATTCGATATTGGGATGTTACTTTCAGTTATTCGAAGGTTTGACTAAGTTTGAATAATGTTATGGGATGTGATGGTATGTTTGGATGAGGTCCCGAGGGCCTCAGATGAGTTTCTGATGGTTAACAGACTTAGTAACAAACTTGATAACTACTGAAATCTGGTGTCATTTGTTTCTCGTTTCCTTGTACGCGATCGCAGGAGTCCATTCGCGATCGCGTAGGCTTATTTTGGGGCAGAAGTAAGTTTGTTCTACGCGGTCACAGGGTTAGGGTCGCGATCATGTTGTAGAGTTGTGAATCGGGAACGCGTGGCTGAGGTCGCGTTCGCGTAGAAGGATTTGGAGCTGCGGTGGGATGAAGGAATTACTTTACGTGATCGCGTCGAGTGGGGCGCGTTCGAGTTGTTATGAGAGGGTGCTATCTGCGATCGCGTGTGTGTTTCTACGATCGGGTAAGGTTCAAATGCGGGGGAGGCTTGTTTGTGCTTTTCGATCACGAGGCTATTTTCGCAATCGCGATTAAAGAAATAATACCTGGGCAGAAAGTATAAAAAGCCATCTTCGCGAATTTTTAGCCTATTTCTCACCATTATTGGACGGATTTGAAGCTTTTTGAGAGGGATTAAAGAGGGAATCGAAGGGAATCACTTGGAGGTAAGATTTTTGAATTCAGTACTTGATTCTATGTTGATTTCTAGCTAATTAGACCTAAAATTTGTGGGATTTGAACACTAAAATTGGAGAATTAGGGCTTATGATTTGGAGACCTTTGAGTGGGGATTTGAAGGGCCATTTAAGGTCCGATTCTGATGTTCTTGTTATGTATGGACTCGTGAGAGGATAAGGATTCTTGTGATGTAATTTTTATCGAATTCTGAGACATGGGACGGGGGTCGGGTTTGACCAATTTCGAGATTTTGTACTCAATTTTGATAATTTTCGAATGGGCTTCGTTCCTTGGCATATAATAATGATATAAATCTAATTTTTGGTAGATTTGGAGCAATCAGAGGCTGAATCTAGAGGCAAAGGAATTGAGTGATGGGATTTTAGCCGGTTTTGAGGTAAGTAATGTTTCCAAACTTGCTTCTGAGGGTTCGAAACCCCAAACTATATGCTATATGATTATAATTTAGGTGAGGCACATGCCAAGTGACGGGCGTGCGCGTATGCACCTAGTGCCTGTTTCATCTCATGGCACCGTCTAGTAGCTATTTCGGACTGATATCCGTACTTTTATTGACGTGGCTAATGTGAACATGCTAGAAATCATGCTAAGTCAAATGCTAGGGCTTCACATCGAAAATACTGAGACCCGAGTGGTCGTATATTGCTGTCTCCTTATGTGTTTAATTGATCTTGTATACTCAGTCCTTTCATAGCATATCATTTCATGCCTCAGTCTCGGTAATTGTTGATTTTTATATATTTATCATTGTCTCGGGCTAGTTCATGCATCTGTGAGCCCATGTGAGCGAGACTGGAGAGTGATGACTAAGTGAGGCCGAGAGCCTGTTATTGAGACAATTATGAGATCTGAATGCACACTGCAACGATACTCTGATCATGCCTTTGTTGGATTGATATAGTGCTTGGGCCAATAGGAGCCCCTCCGGAGTCTTTACACCCCCAGTGAGCGCATTGATATTGAGGGATGGATCTTCCCTGGGCATGGATCTTGTCCGAAGTTGATGATATGTGAGGGATAGATCGTTCCTAGACATGGATCTTATTCGAGTGTTATATTCCGGAGATGGATCTTCTCCGTGGGGGCTGGATTGGCGTTTTCATCAGTACTGAGTGACTACGGTCACCGGTGTTTATGCACATTCCGGGATGGACTTTCCCTGGGCCTGAGAGCCATATACAGTACTGAGTGGACTTCTGTGTGAGAGTTGTGATCACTATGTGCATTTCAACACTATTGATACATTACCATGTAGAGTACTGAGATATACCTGGGTTACTTATCATATCGATCATAATCTATTTTCATTATCTATTGAAATTCTGAGCATGCCTAAATTCTGTGTACAGTTTTCATTACAATTATTGAGGCTTAGTCTGTCACTACTTCTCAGTTCGTAGTTTAGGTTCGTTACTTCTTTGTTGGTGTACTCACATTACCCCCTGCACCTTGTGTACAGATCCAGGTACATCGGGACCCGGTAATGGTTGCTGAGCGGTTGTCAGAGTTCCTTTGGAGGCATCGAGGTAGCAGCTGGCGATCACAGCCTCGAATCTCCTTCTCTATTTACCTATCTTATTTATTTATTTCAGAAAACTTTATGTCGGCATTGTATTTTGATATTCGATGTAGTAGCTCATGACTCGGTGACACCAGATCTAGGTTCGGGTTTTCTCTTACTTATATTTTCAATGATTATTACACTTTTAAAGGCTTTATAAATATGAGACTTTTGCTGCATATATAATGGATTTTTCTGAAAATATCTGTTAATCACGACTGAGTATTTCGGGATCGTGATAGTTCTAGGCCGTTAGATCATGGAGAAATCGAGGGCCAGGATCAAGCGTGACAAAAACAACGTCATTGGGTGTTTTAAAGAGGGACTAGGTTGGCTATGGCTTGGGATTAGGGCGGATTTGGGAAATATTTTAGGCCATTTGGCCCAACAGAATGCTTCCTTTAATTTCTTGCCTTCACTTTGTTTTAAATGGCCACTCTTAATTAAATCCTATACCAAATCTAATTTGCAAAATTAACCTTTTATTTGTTTTAATCGAAAATTAAGCTAATTAAAATATTGAATTAACTAATTGACTAATTAACTACAAATGTAAAAAGAAAAGAAGAATAACTAAAAGTAATTTGTGGTGTTTATATATTTTTAACAATGCAACTAATGTGTGATTAAATCCTAAACATGCAATTAAAATCTAAAATGCAACAAGTGAAAGATAAAAAAAAAAATTGACGATTTTTTAGGACTTTAAAATATTTCTAAATATGCATGAATGCAACTAAATGCAAATAAATTCAAACAAAAAATAAAGAGAAATTCCTAAAAATTCTAAACATTCAAAAAGACACCAAGGAAGGATTATTTTTGTGGATTTTTAAAAGTAATTTAGGCAGGGCAAAAACAACGGGCTCACAGTTCTAATGTGGCCCATCGCAATGACGGCATCCTGAAAGTGCTTCCTCCCTATATCGTTATTGTGAGACGCATCACTATTGGTGCTTGAGGAAGGAGTCTTAAATTTGGTTGCGCTCCGATCTCCTCTACTTCTGCTAGGGCCACCATTGCTAGGTTGGCCCCCTTTGTATCCTCTTCGGACAGGCGGTTGAGGCATATCCTTCCGAGTTTCAAGGGCAGGTTCACAGCACCCCCGATCTGGTTTCCGCTTCCTCGAAGGATGCCTTGTAGTGCAGCATTGACAACATTGAGCTAGCATGTCAAGTTATCTATGGTTTGCTACATGGGCAGTTACCTTGTCTGCCTCTTGTTCCCTATAGGCTAAATCCTCGGTCCGCTCCTGTTGGAGGCCCTCGAATTTATTGAACATTTTGGCTGCCTCTGTGGCTGCCATTTTCCGGTCTCCTTCAGAGTCGCGACTGATGTTCGTGATGTCACCTTTGGGTTGCCGCATCCTGCGATCCAGGTCGTTCAACCTTTGAACTAGGCTGATTCTTAGATCAGGCATCGTATTCACGATGGATTGTAATACATTAACCGTCTCTTCAAGGGCCGCAATGCGGTCCCTATGATTCATCATGGTCAGAAATGGTAGTAATGACAGTAATGACGATGTATTCCCTAGTTTTCAAGACTACCAACTGTTACACGACGCCTTCCTGAGATTCCTTGTAAAGGCAATGTAAGTCTAAGCAGCCAATGTCCCTGCAGTTATTATGTGCCAACTGGGTCCCCTGCGTACGCTAGAGAAACTATCAATGTCGTATGGGAATTTCAATGTCAAGAGCAATTAAGAGAACATAAAAGAGAATGAGAATGAAAGAAAGAAAGCTTGATTGCATTAATGAAAGCTATTACAGAAAAGCAACACAATGTCGAGGGGGAGAGACACCAGTACAAAGAATTGTTTGCTTGCTTGAAAGTTTAATTGCTTGATCCCCCAAATAATGCTTAAAAAATTAAATCAAAGTTATAGGACTTGACCTAACTAAGCTAGAGGGACATAATGGAAATACAAGAAGTAAAGTTACTCTATATTTACAATGAAAAATAATTATATTCCTAGAAGGTAGAAGCAGATCCGTTGGCAGCAACCTTGTCTTTAGCATCAGAGTCCACGCGTGCGGCGATGTTGGCATCTGCCTGCGGCTGGCACTGGCGAGGGCTATCGGTGGGCAACATAGGCACAAGCATACTTTTCACTTGGCGCGGCCAAGACCATGGGACCGTCCATGACGTTAGGCATTGTGAGGATTGCCAGGATGCCATGGGGCGCATCCAAGGGGTCATAGGGCATGGTTGGAAAGCCACCCATGATAGATAGCATGGCAAATTAACCAAACAAGTAAACACAAAGTAAAATCAATTAAGGAGACCCGTGACATTTTCAAATCATCATGTCATTCCAACAAAGATTTACAATAAGAATCACCTCGATGTACCACACATCATAATCACAAATCACCCTTATGACGCCGCGTGAGCTTCACATTTAAGAAATTTTTTCCGAAGTAGCTTCACATGTACAAGCCCCCTTATCTCGCTGCATGTGCATCAATATACACATCACCCTTATGTCGCTTCATGCACATCTCATTCACAACACAACAATCAACCGCATCACACGTGCACATATGCCACCACATCGCCCAAACAACAATACCAAAGCCACAATAATACATATCCTACGGCTCAACAACAATACGAAGAAGAATCTCAACAATATCACAAGGGTGGAGTGAACAACAATAAGAGTGCTTAAAATAGAAAGCAATTCTCAATTTAAGGAATATTAATAGACTTAAGTCTACTCCGATCAATTATCACACATACGCCTATGTACACACTCGTCACATCATTTATACGTCGTTCCACGCAATACAAATAATGCAATAAGACCAAATCCGAAGGGGAAGTTCTCTCGCACAAAGTTAGGCAAGATACTTACCTCAAATAGGCCAATTCGATACTCTAAAAATACTTTTTCCTTAAAATTAACCTCCGCTTGGCTCAAATACAGCCAAAATTACTTAATAGTATCAAAGAATGTAAAAGAAATCAATTTGATTAAAAAAAATTAAGATCTTAACACAATTTTTCAAAAGTTAATAAAAGTCAACCTTGGGTCCGCCCAGTCAAAACCCGAGTCGAAGGGTAGATCGCGACTACCCATAACCCCATAACCCCACGAGTCCAAATATGTGTTTGGCTTTCAAATCTCAAATATTTTTTCAAAACACAGTAAAAGTTTCCAAAATTTCTCTTCAAATCTCATGATCTAGATGTTAAATTCATAAATAATCATGTTATACAATCAAAATTGAGTCAAATCACTTACCCAATAGCTTTGTATGAAAATGTCCTCCTAAAATTGTCTCCCACCGAGTCTAGAGCTCCAAAATGTCATAAAATGAGGCTAAGTCCCGAAGTCTCAACCTTTTATTCAGTTGTTGTGTCGCAAATGCGACCGAGGGTTCGCAAATGTGAATCCTGCAAATGGGACAAGTGCATCGCAAATGCGATGCCTGCTCAACATGAGGAATGTCGCAATTGTGAAGTCAGTCCCTTTCGCAAAAGGGGCTCATTGGTCGCAAAAGCGGCTCATTGGTCGCAAATTCGACCTGCCCAACCCCATACCCCTTTTCGCATTTGGGATTGTGAAACCTGCCACCCCACTGCCTCCCTTTTGCAAATGCTATAACTATTTCGCAAATGTGGTACTCGCAAATGCAAATTGTTGCTCGCATTTCGATAACTGCAGCACCAACATACTAGCTGCTATGAAACAAACCCGAACCAATCCAAAACACGTCCGAGAGTCACCCGAGCCCTCGGGGCTCCACACCAAACATCCACACAAGTCTAAAAATATTATACGAGCTCGCTCGCAATCTCAAAAGACCAAGATAATATCCGAAACCACGAATTTGAGCACCAAAACACATAAAAATTGCGATGAAACACAAGAATTGCTGAAATCACAAATAAGCACCCGATTCATATCAAACCAACTCGGAATGAATCAATCTTTGCAGACAAGTATATTATGCTGGAGTATTTTCCGGAGTTTGAACAGTGTTTTCGTTCAGATTTATCTTTACATGAAAAGTGGCTAAATTTCGATTACTTTTGAAACTGTGGCTATTTTTGAATGGCCACTTGTAAATCTAGCTATTTTTTAATTTCTCCCCTACTTTTTAGGTTCCATTTAATGTGTTTCCATTAAAATAATAAAAAAACTAATATTATTGCTAATCATATTCGAGGATGTGACCAGTGAATGATGAACCTGCGCGTGGGACTCCTTTTCTCGAACCTTATATCGGTTGTATAGCATATACGGTTGGAAAGGTAAGATTTTTCTAGGTTTAATTTTGAAGTTTGAACTTTGATTGACTTTTCTGTGTTAAATCTCGGTTATGGTTGGGTTATATCTTTTCTCTTTTATTGGATTATATTTACTTGTGTTCACCCTTTGGATTGTGGGATTGAATAGTTAGGGTGTGATAAATGACGGTACGGGTTATTGATTAATGATTATGCGGCTTTAACTTTGGATCCTGACATCAAAGGTAAGAGTATAATAACCAATTTCACCTAGCATAACAACACGAAGAATTTGTCACTAATTGATAAAAAGTTCCTAATTAGTATCGTTGCCAAGAGAAAGCTGCGAAACTTCTGTAACTATCTTGTGGTTATATGAAAATAGAATTTGAAATATAATAATGGTTAAAACATTTAATGACAAATAAGCGAGGAGTTCTTTCCTCGCTAATCCATAACTCGTATTATGATTCAATGTTTCGATCTTTTTATTAGATAAAGAAGTCCGTCAATATCAGCTCGCTCAATTTTTATATATGTTTGATTTTCTCGACATATATAAGATTTATTATTTGAAGCAAAAGTGTTCCTGTAAAAAATCTGGCGATGTGTTTAACATATTCACTTGTTTTTCTTCAAGATTTACTAATATCTCATATGTACATATTAAATGAAAATTATCAATATCTGATAAGTTTTAATAAAATCACTAAACTCTATACAAGTTCAAATCTCGAATTTCCCTAAAGAGATTCTAAAATATACTCAGCCTGTATAATCAGAATTCAAAGCATTCACAACGCATAGAATTGTATCAACACGAAATGAGAGAATAAAAATTAGCTATTCCTAATAGGTAACTATGAGAAGACCAATTACTTTTTCTTTATTTTTCCTTAATGAAATGGGAAAAAAAAAAATCCTAACCAGTGAATTAAGGATGCTCCCTTTTCGGAACTAATTTTCATGTTATGTTATAATATATGTTCTCTATAACAACACTTCATTATAACAGCAAAAAATATTCAGAACAAAAGAAACTGTTATAAAGAGGTTCGACTGTACACTCAACTAATTTATAAGCGCGGAGGAAATTTCAGCTACTATACAGATTTCATGTTTGTTCTGTTCCTGAGTTCATCTTAGCAAGGAGCTATACTTAACACTGAATCCTACTCTTTATAAATAAAGTCATTAACAGGATAAACGAGCTATTCCAGTAGATTGCATTTGCAGTAATTAGTTTATATTCTTGAATAAATTTAGTAACTGTATGTATTGAATCATACAAGTAACCCAATCGAGCCAGCCTTTTAATTTATTCAAATTCATTATTTTCCTGTAGCTGAGTTCGTTACAATGGAACACTACCATGTAATCGCAGTACACGTTTTTTGAGTATCTAAGACCGATGTACAATAACAACGGGTCCGGAGCCCAAGTAGGCTATATATGGACAAATAAAACTAAAATAAGTCAAAAAAAAGCATAGAACGGGTCTATGTATAACGTCATAGTACATGGCGCTATACACTAACGGTAACTGTGCCGTTAGTGTATAGCGCCATGTACTATGGCGTTATACCTTCTGAATCTGTCAGAGACAGGTATAACGCCATAGTATGTGGCGTTATACCTATTTTCTAGATAATTGTGCCTTCGTCTTTAAGAACGAGCCCTCCTCCTTCTTCCTCCATTTTTTAATATCCTTCTTCTTCATTTGGTCCCCCACCCCCGATTCTGCCCATTTTTAAAAATAAAATAAAATTTTTGGGTCCCCCCGTCACATAAAAATTGAAGAGTTTTGGTCCCACTTTCGAGTAGAGCATCGTATTGTTGTGGATACACATTTTCAGAGTCAAAATTTCAATTTATTCGAGGTATTTCGTTTTATTATATGTTGAAACTTTAATAATAATGCATAGTTTTTGATTTGTATGTGTTCTATTTCGTTTTTTGTTATTTTTTTGCGAAACTACTGTGTTAAATTTATCCGGTTCGTTTTGTGTTATTTTTTGGCGAACCTAGTATGTTAAAATTTATCCGGACTTAATAATTGTTTTTATATATATGTGTTTCATGTCGTTTTGTGTTTTATTATTAATTAAATTTATTTGTTGTTCATGTTTAGTTTAGATTATTTTTTAGCGTAGTAAAATCTAGACCTTTTTAGCGTAGTAAAATGTAGACCCTTGTAGCGTAGTAAAATGTAGAGCCTTGTAGCGTAGTAATGTGTAGTATTGTAGCGTATAAATACTTTAGTTTAAGTATCTTATACTGGTAGTCGAAAATGCAAACTTTGTACAATTAAGTTAATAATTGTACAATACACAAAATTATAAAAATAATAAAGTTTGAGACATACATAATTACTAATGTTAATTTGGTGCGACTGGGCCTCAAAATATCGAGCCCGGAACCCAAATATATAAATATACATATATATAATTAATTTGTACAATAACTTATTTATAAAACATGAATTAAAATTATAAAAATAATAAAGTTTGACACATACATAATTACTAATGTTAATTTGGTGCGACTGGGCCTCAAAATATCGAGCCCGGAACCCAAATATATATGTATATATATAATTTGTAGAATAAATTATTTATAAAACATGAATTAAAATTATAAAAATATTGAATTTGACACATATATATTACTAATGTTAATTTGGTGCGACTGAGCCTCAAAATATCTAGCCCGGAACCCATATATATAAATATATATATTATTGATAGTTGGGTGCTACTGGGACTCAAATAACGAGCCTGGAACCCATCGGTTTAAATTTTGTACAACTCTAAAAATTGTGTTGCTCCAAAAATTAATATTAAATATACAGATAAATAATGTTGTTTTAATTTACAGTGGACGACATGGACCCGATGATACATCCCGGTCCTCGGACGTTGGATCTATTAGCCCTACAGCCCGAGCATAGATCCGAGTATATATGGGACGGACAGTTGCTTACGCAGACTTTCCGGGCCAGGAGAGTGGAGTACATGTGGTAGTTTTTTAATGATAGAGCTCTACATCCCCGCGTGGTCCATTACCTGGAGGATCTAGGATTTTACCGGATTATTAGGATTGGCCGGATACAGCTCGACTGGGCTTTGATCACGGCGTTGATTGAGCGGTGGCGACCGGAGACGCACACTTTCCACCTGCCCATCGGCGAGGCCACCATCACCCTTCAGGACGCCGAGATTCTATATGGCCTGCCAGCTGATGGCTTGCCAGTTTTGATGCCGTATAACATGAGATATTATCAGCGGCAGGCCTATTGGGATTATCTGGAGAGGCTCACTGGTTTCAGGCCTGTGGAACAGGCGGTCGGGTCTGGGTCCAGCCGTCTGCAGTTGACCTCCATTATAGCGCACCTGGAGGAGATCCACCATACTATCACTGACGAGTCAGAGGAGGTGGATGTGGTACGATATACGAGGCTGTTATTGCTCGTTATACTTGGTGGGTTATTCCCGAACACTTCGGGAAACCTAGTGAGCCTCCGTTTTCTGCACCATATTGATAGGTTCGAGACTACATCCACGTACAGTTGGGGTGGTGCTGTCCTTTCATTCCTGTACAGGCATTTGTGTCGGGCTTCTATCGGCACACAGAGAGATGTTTGTGGCTTTCTGCCGCTTCTACAGGTGATAACATACCTCCATAATATGTCCATTAGTTGCAATTGTACCTAGTTATAGTTATTCTTATACTTTAAGTCAACTTTTTATGTTAGGTTTGGGCATGGGAGCGATTTCTGCAGTTTCAGCCACCACTACCACAGCTACCGGCTAATGTAGAAATTCCGGAGCTTCCTCTAGCCTGGAGGTGGGTTGTGCGTCGTGCTCTTGCACGAGATTATGATGCCCATCATAATCTCCCCCTCTGCAGGGATGTTTTGGATCTGCTGGACGACGCACAGGTGAATATCTAAATAAACTTACCTGGTATAGATTAACGTAGTTATGCGCCTACTAACGGTCTGCGTTCTTATTTGATAGTTCATCTGGACGCCGTACAACGATGATTTGTTAGATACACTGCCAGCGTATTGCAGGTTTGGCCGACAGATTTGGATGTCTTCTGTCCCGATCGTATGCCTCGATATTGTTGAGCATCATGCCTCCGAGCGAGTATGTCGTCAGTTTGGCCTGCCGCAGCCTATACCGACTCCGCCTACATGGCATGCCAGACACTTTGAGAGGGATGATCGGTCCAGGGTGGACGACACATTTACGGCATGGCTTGAAGAGCAGTTGGGTATTTGGGACAGGCGAGGTGACTTGATCCCACCTCCCCAGTTTTGTTCTATTCAGAATTATATGGCATGGTACCGTACTGTTACCCGACTTATTGTCGGGAACCCAGTTCATCTGCCACACGGTCGATACGTCCCATACGCCGGGAGACACGAGGCCCTGGTATGTTTTCTGTTATTATTAATTATATACCTGTAATTTTGTGCCAAATATGTAGTTTATATTTTTTACTTTGTGCAGGCGATTGGATTGCATAACGTCTATCACATGGGGCAGCAGATGCAGAGTCATGTCCACGATCCTGTGGTCATGCAACAGTATAGTCAGCGATTCATGGATATGGCTACTCAGACACTGCAGCGAGCCCGATCGGATCAGCGTTTGGCACACGAGGCTGATTACATAGACCCAGCGCAGTACCAGCGAGGTCGTGGTATCCCACGGCCTCGTGGCGCCCGACGACCTGGTGGTGCCGGACGACGTGGTCGTGGCAGGAGAGGAGGTGGTCCCCAGCTAGGGGGCGTTGAGGCTCCTGCGGATGATGTTGATGATGATATGGCAGGTGTCATGGATGGGACGGACATGCCATCTTACAGCCATGGAATTTATCCCACTCAAGTGCCCTCGCAGATGACCCCATCGGGTCAATTAATTATCATGGGATCGACCCGAGATTTGTATAGTGGGCGCCGACTGAGTTATGGCTCCACATCACATGCGCAGGTATGCGTTTATTTGTATTGAATTTGAATTTGTTTTGACTATAACTTATTTGTTTCCTTTAACTTCATTAATTTTCTTTTTGAAGGCTTCATGCGATGCTACGACAGATGACTACATTCAGGATCCAGACACGATGATGATGGTAAGACAATATAAATTGTTGTGAACTGTTATGTAATTTTCTATACTAAGTTTTATATTATTATGTAGCATTCTACTGGACCTGACAGCACCGTCGATACATGTCATCCTCTGCTGCATCCGGCTATAAGGAGACGATTTGATGATGATGATCCCGATAGCGTACCTCGGCCGGCGGGAATGATGCGCCTCAGACCAGCGGCTACATTGAGACACACCGGTTGCGGGACACATTGATTCGGTCTTCTTTCACTTTTTTTTGTATAATGGCGTAAACAATATTTTTGTATACTTTAACAACAATATTTAATCGAAGTTGGGTATTAATTTTTTTAGTTCTCATTTCGTTTGATAGTTTCATATAAAAACACAAGCACTAAAACTTAACTTCCACTTCAATTAAAATAAAATTTAGTACAACAAAGAAGGAAAGCAATACTACAGCACAAGCACAAATACAAACATACGCTGCTAACATAATAAAAATACACTAAACACATACATGTAAGTGTTTAACCTCGGCTACCATTTATTCTCCGCTCCAACCACTTAAATCGTTCTTCCAATTGTTCTTTTTCTTCTTCAACCTCTTTAAGTTTCGCCTTCACCTCCGCAAGTTCCCGTTTATATTGGTTTTTCTCTTTCTTTTCGGCTTCACAAGTCCATTCTGATTTCTATTTTTCTCGTCCTACCTCCTTCAGTTTAGCCCTCAAGTCTGTAATAATTCTATTGCCTTCTCTTTCACGTTCCTCTTGTGTTGTACGCAAATTATTAAGATAATGTAGTTCTTCTCTGTAGCATTGCTGATAACATGGAGGGTCAACCCATTCCTCAAAATCACACATAGGTTCGTTGGGATCCTTGTAAAACTGATTCAAACAATGCCAGTAGCGACGTCCACATTCACCACCGGCCCAACAAAATTGCATCATGCATGCTTTTACACAATTGCATTTTGGTACACGAAGAGATTGAGACATTTGTGAAATATTTTCTTTTAGTAAAAAAAACCTTACTTTTAAATGAAATGTTTATTTTTATTAAATTTTGAGCACACAAATTAACTGGAATGAGCCCGTTATTTATACACGAGACAACACACACATAACGTAGTGGTAAGTGGCGCTAAATACATAACGTACTATCCAACGACGCTATATTTTGCGTCTTAAATTTGATGATGTTGACTGGACGACTTTATGTCAGCTGGTCAGCTTTTTCAGTTAGACAAGACAACA